>JAEIIU010046140.1:892-13867 GCA_018874675.1 Drosophila baimaii
GGAGAGAGGGGAGAGACAGCCAAAGGGGGCCATGTATAGACGGGGTGGCTAGGCCAGGCCATTAATGAGCTCGAAACACTCGAGAGGCTGTGGCGGAAAATGTATTCCGATTGATTGATTGACGGATTGATTGCCGGGGTAATGTAATCGGACAGGCAGGAGGGATGAGGGGCTAGGGCAATTCATTAGCATAAATTACCCGCAGAAACCGATACTGAATTACCACTGTACCACTGTGCGGGGGCGAGGCTTAAACGCTCTTTGATTAGAAATTCTCGGGTTTTTCACAGGGAACTTGCATTGCATTGTATCCCAGAACTATGGCATTTTCCTGTGTCTTCTTTGGTTCTGTAAATAATGCGAGGGAGAAGCGCCCTAAAGGATACACACACACCCAGCCCAGAAACCAGAAACAAACTTGGCAATGAGCTTACTACAAATACGAGGATGTTTCGCCTTGGCAAACACACAAAGTGAGTCTGGCAAAACGGAGACGCGTGTGGCAGGGATCCTGGCTGGCATCCTGTTAGCCTGTTAGCCTGTTAGCCTGCTATCCTGTTGCACTTGATTGATGGCGCCGGCACTCGAGTGCACACGATAATCATTTATAAGGCGCATAACTGTTCTCGTTCTGTTTCGTCTTGTCCTGCAAGGGAGCCAGGAGCCAGGACATTGGCTGCCTGGCCGTCTGATGCTACTACTAGCCCGCGGCAGATGGCGTCGCGTCCTGGGGAAAAGGACATCACAGGAGAGGACGCGAGACGCGTCGGCGAATATCAGATTCAGATTCAGATTCAAATTCACTTGGCAGATACGACGAGGTCGTTGGAATTATGCCCGGTATCCTGGGGGGCTGGTGGTGGGTTGGGCTGCCGGTTTTCGGTCTCGTCATGTCAGCTGCAGGAGTCTAAGACACACTGGGAGAAAAACTTGAGCAGCCACAAGAAGCCACCACAAAGTCACAGAAAATAAAAAGTACAAAAAAAATTAAAACAGATTTTATTATAATACATTTATATTAAAATATATATATATAGTTACTTCTAGGAATACTTTCCCTACCTTCTTTTTCTCCCAGTGCAGTGCAAGAAATTTGCATTCAAATCGAGCTCTGCCAAGTGCGTGTATCTGACAGATTCCCAGCTGGCTGACACGTTGGAGCCAAGTATTTTGCACACTTCTTTGTCGCTCCTTTCTCCCGTCCCGTCCCGTCCTTTGGCAGGATGAGAAATGACTTTCCCATCTGCCGTCTACCGCCTCCCACCTCCCGTCAGACTTTTCCCGCTGCCCCCCGCACTTATACTAGACTTTCTCCTGCAGTGTGAGATTAATTATCTCCGTGCTCTCAAACGGTTACTCCAACTTCCGACTAATTGGCCAAGTCAGGAGCAAGTTTGTCATCATTTAAGGAAGCTGGCAATGAATCTCGACGGCGGAGAGACAGCCAGGCACATCAACATATGTCTTTGTTTGGTTTTTGTTTATATTTCTGATTCATTTTAAGTTGTATGTTTTCTTTTGGATAATTACTTAGCACTTAAAAAAGGTTTGTTTATGTTTATAATAATTCATTTTAAGTTTTCCCTTTATTTTTTTGCATATTTAATTACCATATTTTAATATGGTAAGGTTAGTACTAGAAAATCATTATAAATATTATACTATTAATATATTACATGTTTTCTTTACTATTTCCATCTTGTTGCAGTCTTAACAATATAATTTATTTAGCTAGATTTTTTTAATTTTATTATTTAATGGACTTAACAATCTAAGAATCTTATGAGTAATGCTATTAATGTTCAGAACTTACAGCTCCTTTGGTACTTCCCCCCCATTATCCTGCCCAAAGCTAACAAAAACTCGCTGATGCTGCAGCTGCCAATTACAGCGACTGCTTTTCTAATTAGATGCACAACACACACACACACTCACACTCACACTCACACACACACACACACACACACACACACACACGCACACACACACACTCACACACACACACACATACATATCAAGGGGAAAAGCGAGGCACAAACTCAGTCATGTGCATGAGGTGTAGGCAAAAATTTCCACTACATGCCCGCATTAGGAAATCGGTTATCGGTGGAAGATGATAGCTGGCATTAGGAATTTACATTTATCAAGAAGATAAGTACATAAAAAATATATATCCAAAGGAAAGCGAATATAGCTTATTGCTATACCAATGTTAAAGATAATATAATTCTAATGGTACATTTATTTCTCTATTAAAATTGTTATATTATTACTTTAACTTAAAATTCTTAACTAAATGCTTCTTAGAAACAATGTTTCGGCAACTTCTTTTCTCTCTTTCAAGTAAATCAAATCGCTTTCCCCTTTTTCCATTGTTAATTACCCTCAATCAGTCAACATTCCGTTGTGGAAAAATCCATACGTAATCAAGAACAATTTATTTTTGCCAGCATTTCCCCCGAGTGCAAGAACCGCTCATTGCGGCACACGAGCGAATTTTCTTTGACTTTTCCCCATAACCCCCCCCCCCATTTCCCTGGTCAGTTAACTCGACGCGCCGCGTCTCGACCCAATCGCATTGCGATTCGCTGTTTCGCTGTTTATCGATGAGGTCAAATCTCGTGGCAATATGAGAATATTTATATTTAGAAATCGTGTAAACAGCTCTCGCTGTGGCAGAGCTTCTCATATTGTTCGCCCGACTGATTATTACCCTCGAGGCACCAGCCCTACACACTGCTTTTGTCCTCCAGTTTTATCGCGTAGATTTCCCGAGTGCATTAGAAAGTCTAGGGCACCCGGATCGCCATGGACTCAGTCTCCAGATGTGGATTAACTTTACACTTGTCATTTCCGGTCCATAGCTGCTGCTGTTGCTGCTGCGCCTTGTGCCCATTTCCGCCGCATGGAAAATCTCTATCTCTATCGAAGTCTTCCATTCGGAAAGAGCAACAAAAACGGACTCTGTATCTATATCTATCTCTATATGAATCTGCATCTGAATCTCAGTGTCAGTGGGGGCGATTGTGTAAGTGACCTTGGCTCTGTGGGGGAGCGGGGGGTGGATGGGTGGGGGAATAGGCCATACCATCCACCCAACGCTCCATTCAGCAAATGAACCATCTTGCCTGAATATGAGTCAATTAATATAACTCAATTTGACGTCGTGTCGGAATGTTTTGTCTTTTACTCTACGCGAAGAGAGGGGTACTTACGACTCTTAAATATATTATATAATTATAAAAATATAATATTAATAATATTTAAATACAAAATTTAAAAAGAAAACTGAATTTAGTGCTTTAATTTAATATAGTTATGTATACATTTATTTAATATAATTTAATATAGATAATTTCGCTTACATATATAGCGAAAATGTATAATCTCCTTAACTGGGATCCTTCTGAATGAATTCAAGAACAAATCGATAATATATCGATATTAACGATATTTTGCACAGCATTTTCGATATTTATTGAATGCGATATTTTGATGTACAGTATTTAAATTCTTACCTTTATTTTTAAAATATATTCCTAAACTACCCCAAACTTAACATATATTTTCAGTTGCTTTGTTTTTTCAAGAAGTTTTTTAACGTATAGAAAAAATATCCCCAGAAGAGCATTCAAAGTTCACCTTTAACCACCCAAAAAGTACCAAATGTTTGTGTCTGTTTGTAAGTTTGTTTGTCCGTCTCTCGGCTTGGTGTGACGAGCGGTGTGTGCGATGTGTGATGTGCGATGTGAATCACGCTGAAATTGCATTTGATTTGGAGGCTCGCATTTGCATTTTGGTTTCGGTTTCAGTTTCGGTTTCGGACGACGATTTATGTGCTTACTTACTCACCGAATTAGTTTGTCGCGATAACAATAGAGATAAACGATCGGGGGGCCCCGACGATGATAACGGTTCCCAAATCGGGCGGCCTGCAAGTGGACTAGATTTATCGGTTTGAATAACAAAAAAAAAAAGAGTGCAACATGCTGTCAGCATTATGGAACATTAATGCGAAGATGGAACCATAAAGGCACAGTGGGGAGAGATACACAAGTACATATTACAGTCTTCAACCTCTTACCTTACACCTGACTTAATAGATATATATATGTATATATGATGTCTCTGAGGCCTTGTGAGTCAGGTTGCATGTCACAACCCCCAAACGAAAATTAGTGAAAAGTAACGAGAAAAGCTACACTCGCACCAACACGAGTCACATTCAAATTAACTTAATTAAGGTGACAGGCAGGTGATGCCTATGGGTTATATGGCGAAAAACTAGGGCTTACTTGTTGTTAGTACTGACTTGATTTTGATTTTATAAATATAAAAGATATTGCAATAGAAAATCATAAAGAAATTCACAAATAAATTAATCTATATATAATCTTTAGATTATCTATCTATCTATCTATAAATAGGATTTTGCAAAATTTACAAGTTTAAGTTAATTTAGTTATAAATTTATTAGAATATTTGTTATATTCTGTCAGTTTGCTTTATTCAATTTAATTTGTTTGTGATCTAAACGAAATCTTTTTAACATAACATAACATAATATTAATAACACAATTAACACATTTATGCAGTTTTAAATATGTCTTAAAAACCATTTTTATTTCACTGTCAATAGTTGAAAATCCGATAACAAATGACCCATGACTGGCCCCAATTTTGTGGTTGGCTTAATTTTTCCCCACTTCAGATCCACATCTGGTTCCACTGTGCCTTGTGTTGGGGCTCTCTCCCGCTCTCCAGCTCTCTTGTTCTCTTGCCTGCTATCGCTCTCTGCCGCACTCTCTCACTCTCTGCCAAAGGGGAGGCCTGTGGCGCACAGTGGGATTAGTTCCGAATATGTAGAAATTTATTCTTGATGGGATTACTAAGAGATATATACTGAAGAAGTTATAAATAATAAATTTGATTTGGAACCTTTATAGAATGTAAGTGTTTTATATGGAACATGTACATAGGTGTGGCTCTTTGAAACTGCTTACTAATATTTTACAAAAGCGCATTAGTTTAGTGAGAAAAGTGAAAGTGCGACAATTTATTTATTGATAATCGAAGCTGTTGGTAAAATAAATTTTTTATAATTTATTTAAGAGCAAAACGGAGCATAGTTTTATACCTATATTTATTTATTTATTTACTTTTTAATGTTCATATTAATCACACACTAATCCAACCTCATTAAGAGGGTTCTTCCTTCGATATAAACTCAATGCATACACTCTTCTCCTATTTTAATTATGTTACTCCAACAGAAATATGTATGTAAGTAACCAATAAAAGTGAGGCCACACCCACTGTGCGACGATAGTTGTTGCTGGCCGCCGAGTGTGACGCGATGACGAGATGTGAGCGTTGAGCGTTCTGAGTGCTCGCTCGCCGTTTTTTGCCTCAGTGGCGTTCTGTGCGTGCTGGCGAGCGAGCAATGTGAGATTGACCAGCGGCAGTCGCTTTTCGCTTTTCGCTTCCCTCTCTGCCGGACTCCCCGCACCCGAAACAGCAGCAGCAGCAGCAGCAGCTGGCTGCACCTGTAGCGGCTCCCGAGAACCCCATTGGCCAAGGAGGAGGACCCCATTGAGGATTGAGGATGTCGGGCACCCAGGACCTCGATCGCAAGTATCTGCGCAGCATGCCGGGCCTCTGCAAGCTGGCCTGCCTGGTAAGTGGCTCCGCCGCCGCCGTCCCTCCTTGTGGTTCTCCTCTTTCACATTTTCCCCTCAGCTCTGCAGCTTCATCGGATTTCTGTGCATCGTCTGCGGGCCGGTGCGCGTGAGCAACTTCCGTGGCAGCTTCTACCTGGCCGTGGTGTCCCTGGGCTTCGTGGCCACCACCGGGTTGCTCCTGGCCCGGCTCCTGCGTCTGTGGCAGCGTCAGTTCTGCCGCTGCGACCCTACACTCTGGTCACTGGCCGTGCACTCCTCGCTGGCATTGGCCTACTTCGCGGCCTCCGGACTCGTCCTGTCCCTGGACATAGGCGCCTACACGGCCGCGGCGGTGAGTCATGTCCAAGTATATGCATTTGGGTTGGGGAAGGGCAGGCAGGTGGTTGAGGTGCTTAGGACCTTAGGTATTCCATTTAGATACAGTTTTTGGCTATCTACGTCTAGCTCCCTATGGCTTTACTTGGCTAGGTTATCAATTGTTCAAGGAACACATTCATAGAACACTTGTTTTGTATTAAATTTGCTAGAAAATAATATTTAATAATAATAATATAATTCAGGCATATTATTTATTACTAAATACTTATATAAATTCATATATATATTCAAAAATTATGTATTACCCTAGGGTTTCACTTTTAAAGTAGCTTTTTGAATAGAAATATGTTAAATATTTTACAAATTCACTTGACTTTTGATTACCTAAGGTGGGGGTTCTCTTAAGCATTTAATCAAGTAATTGTTGGCTAAGAACTGCCACAGATAAAGCTAAGTGTTCCTTACTTTACTTTACTTTATTATCAATTCGTTTAATAAATAATATATTAGTTATTGTAAGAATGCTAATATCATTTGACGATGTGTCATTTCTATGCTGAAATATTTATTACTCACACAAAGCAGGGTTAAAGCATTTTATCTTAGTAAATATTTCTCATTATTATTAATATCCAAAGAGAGACACACTTAACGCTTTACAGTGGCGACATTTATTGCTCATTAAATACATTCCAGCCAATATTGACCCATAAAAAAGTTCCCAAATTGTACAGATATCACACATTAATGTGCCAAAAAAGGGAGCTTACAAATTAAGACACACTCAGCTTAGGGAAGCTACATATAGCATTTCAGGTTTATTATTGGGGGGTTTCAGGTGCCATTCGTTAAGTAAATATTTACTTGAAATGGTTTCATTTCAGCATTTTCTCACTGAGACTTGTAAACTCTGGTTTGCTAATGTTTATGGTGGCAGTTACGAGCTGTTGTTGCTCATCAGATACGAGTTAGATACTTGTCTCGGCCCTTGAGAAGATTCCAGCTAATCGTACCCGGCCTTTGCATCTCAAATTGTATCTAATTCTGTTTTCTACCCTATCTATCTTGCAGTTTTTTGGCCTCACTGCGTTCAGCATCAACGGATTGGAGGCATATGGCAACTACAGACGCAGTCGCCAGCGGGATGTGGCCACCCAGACGATATAGAATACGCCTTGGGTCCCAGATTTAGATACAAACTTGGGGCCAGATCCCAGCTTTTCAACGAACTACTTCAAGCTTGTGGCTCTCGGTCTCGGTGGTGAGCGTATCTGAGAGAGCGCGAGTATCCAAGAGAGAGCACAAGTGGCGGCGAGAACGTGTATCTGACGGATCGATTAACTGAGAGTGCGGTAATCAACGGGAGAGAGAGAGAGAGTGCTGGGGAGAGAGGGAGACCCCATCCGCCGATCGTTTGCGTGAATATTAAAGTCTGAAAATGCGAAAATGTGGAAAAGCCTTGGTCGCTGGACAGTTATGGGATGTGTTATCTAATAGTCGCTAGATATAGGTCAAGAAGTGAGCGAGATAGTGCCAGCCGATCGGTGCAGAAAAAGCAGAGAGCAAATGCCAAAGAGATAATTCTTCTGACTGGGCCTGCGCCTCCTCCTCCTCTTCCCCCTCCTCTCCGATAACTGGTTAACAAAGCGTGAATACACACACACACACGTCTATAGTATATAGTATATATATACATGTATTTTTTTTACTTTAGTTAAGTAACTTTGTAGCTATGGCTATTTGCGTGTCACAAGAAACTTGCGTATTCTCTCATTTATCTGATAGTTTTTGATAGTACAGTGCATTTTTGTGACCTCCTTATCAGCCGCTGAATTGTTAAGTTTACAAATAAATAAAATACACAAGCTACTTTTGTATATTTCCAATAAAAACAAACAAGATAAACAAGCTGAAAAGTGTTTTTCTGCCAGGCTTTAATATAAACAAATACCTGTATTTTAACATAAATAAGCTGAGTTATTTGTTGCCCTCCCTCCCTGCTTAATTTATTAGAAATTCTTTATGTTTTTTGCCCCAAAAACTAGCTCAGAGATTACTCTAAGCTCTCTTTTGTGTATTATTATCAAACAATTTGGCTTAAACTCAGGGCGATAGTTGCATAAACTCGGCACCACCTCTTCAGGAGGGAGGAAGGGAGACCTACCCCTTCCGGCCACCCTGCTAGATATGACCACTTTATACACACTGCCCGACAGGGTTGCCATCACCTTGCATGCCTCACCTTTGTCTGGCCTTATCCGCATTGGAATTGAGAATAAACAGGCATCCCATGGAGCAAGGAGAGCTCCCTTATCTGGCTCTGTGTTTGTGTTTGTGTTATTGTTTTGGTTTGTAAGCTGTTGCCATTGTTGGCTTTTCAAATCTTTCCGTGCTGCCACCACCACCCACAGGTACCCACAGGCACCTGGCGACCCAGTGTACACCCCCGAATATGAACACTCACCTTGGGGTACTTCCCCCACCTCACCTCACCTCCGCCCCGGCCCTGGCTGGGCCTTTTGTTGCCGACTCTCTGGCCTGGCGCCTCATTATTATTACTTTTGTTGCCAGTTTTGATGAAGTTTTCGCCCCGATTCTTGTCTATTTCTGGCACGATTTATTCATACTTTGTTGTGCGTTTTGTTATAAGCAAATTTTCAGCTTTTCCGCCAAGTACATTAAGCGGCATAATGAAGGGCGCAATATATTCATGCATTTTATGCCCCGCCTCGAGTCACGTGAAGGGAACATCAAATATATATATATAGGAGATATCAGCCAGGGCCATCACCTTGAAAACTCTTACTATTTCCCTTTAAAAATATGAAATTTAAAGGCCACATAAAGGACATTTCCCATATCCTGCCAATGATTGATATTTCAGGGAGTAATACTGGAGCTTTACTGCCTAGAAAGCAATTATTATAACGAATTTGGATGGCACAACAAGGACCAGGACGATGGTACTTGCTACATTATTGTTATTTTTTGCTATTTTTTCCTGCTCATGTCCCCCCCTCGTCCTTTTGGGCTAAATGGTCGTTTAATTATTTCTATGCTGGCAGCTTTTAGCACTTCCCCATACATAATGTGCCATAATTTGCCCCCTTTCCTGGCCATCCTTGGCCATGCAGGTCACGTAAAGTGAAATTAATTAGTCTTGTTTGCCAGTTAGTCGTCGTCGTCGTCGTGGGCCTCTTCCAGGCTCCTAAACGGGACCAGGAGAGGTCGATCCTTGAGTGATTGAAATGCAATCGTGTGGACCAGGGTCCTTATTGAATTTTGTGGACATTTTCGCTTTTCTTTTTCGCTCAACTGGACTTCCTGCGAGCGAGAATGATTTATGTCGGCAGCGGGCAGCTGTGGCAGCTGTTGGAAAATGTGCCGAAAATGCCGAAAATGATGAATTTTTGAAAGAAAAGAAAAGCCGCCTCCCAATAAGCAGCTCACAGTTCAATTGGAAATGGGGGAAAAAATGCAAAATAAGAAAATTTCCATGGCAATGCCCGCTTATGGGAGGCAGGCAAACCAATCATAACTTTTTCCCCGGGCCTAATTAGCTGTCGACAGATCTGCGATAAAACATCAATGAATAAAGTCCTCAAAGGCCATAATAGCCACCGGGTCAGATTCGGGGCCCAGATGATAGCTTTTAGCCCGAATATAATTTGCAATTAAGTGGGGAGTGCTCCTCCCCCCCCCCCTGCCATTCGAGGCGCGGAAAAGGTGGCCCATCCTTAATTAATGAAATCATTTTCAAATCAAACGCGCATTTAATCAAAGTCAGGCCGCAGTTACTCGTGCAATTTATCTGGCCTTGCTGCAGGCACTGCGAGAAAAGTGGGTGCGAATGGAGAAACTTGTGGGAAATGTGAGGAAATTAGACAAATAGTATTAGATATTTAGTATATATTTTATTATTATATTTATAATCAATTAGTATAATGAAGAATAAACCCTTCGTTAGAGTCTTTTTATAAACAAAAAAGTTCAATAACTTCTAAAGACTTTCTTTTCAGCGACCTTTTGGTTACTTTATTTTATTTTAAACAAATTAGTTTTTAAAATTATTGTTTATAACAATTATTTGTATGTTGTAGCAATAAAAGTCAGTGGTGGTCAGGCAATACATTGAGAGTAAGGAATTAAATTTGTGCGTCTAAGAAATAGGATCAAGTGGCTAGATATGAGAAAAAAAGTAGCTTATATTGTTTTGTAATATTCCATAAAAAATATATAGGGAAAATATCTAATAAAGTAAAGGAAAAATATCTAATTTAACAGGAAAAGGGAGAAAAGACCTCACTGGTGCATTGTTTACATTCTGTACAGAGGCGGCAGAGGCAGGGCGGAGAAATTGGACAGCTCACGAGTTAGGACTTTGGGCACCTTTGTTTTAGGTTCAAAGAAAGTTACTTATAAAAAATTAAGTAGACTTTTCTAACAATGGTTTGTATCTCAAAAAACACTCTAGTGTTACATATTTAGTTTATTTTAATTGTAATTTCTCTCAGTGCCTTTTCGGTGGCATTCCCATCCAATCCATTCCACTTCATTCCGATCCATTCAGCTGGCGGTGGCGGTCCCGGTCCCAGTTCCGGACGCGGCGGTCCCAAAACGTTGCGGTGGCCAAATGACGCGTTGAAATGCGGGCCTACGCCCCGCCTCGCCCCACCCCGTCCCGCCTTAACCCCCTGCTGCCCACTGGCATCTCTTAACCCTCCGCCACCGCCCCCCAAAAACCGCAGCTATGCAAACGTTTCGGGATGCTAATGCGGCCAAAATAAATGATGGCATGAAGGCATCTTTGGCCATTTACTCGCCGCCTTCATCTTTCATCGGTTGTTGCTGTTATTTTGTGTGTGTTTTCTTCTGTTTTTCCCCTTGTTGCTGCTGCCTGGCATTACTTTTAATTTTCGGCATCCGCATTTTATCTTCGGAGCCTGTAATTGTCGCACATCCTTTGTCCGCCACCCCACTCCCCACTCCGCCTCGTTGGCTAATTTGGAGCGGAATGGAAAACAATGGGATGCCTGTGCCAGCCCAGCAATTCGCATTTTCTCATTTTGGCCGGCATTTAAAAATCGAAATTAATTTATTAAAAAAAGAAAGAAAGAGGCTGGGCACTCTGCCTGCTCAGCCGTGAAGGAGTGAAGGAGGAAGGAAATGACTGAGGAAATGCCTTTAATAATTCAATAAGTGCTGAAATCGAAGGGGAGTGCAATCATAACTGGAGTTAACTTTGGCTTAAATGGTAATAAATGTCATTTTCTAGTCTTGTTTTCTGGCAGCTATTTGTGTTATTTATTTATGGATTGATTGTATTCCTTACTGGTATTTTAATTTATATTTTTGTATTCCATTTATACTTTAAGTTAAACTTATTTATTATTGCTTATTGCTCTCTGGGGAATCATTTTGCATAGGAAATAAATAAAAGCCTTTTTCGATCTATCAGTTCATCTGGCTTTCGTCGGAAACACTCTTCTACTTATGTATGTACATATGTATGTATGATCATGTTGTACATTCCCATTCATCATAATAAAATACAATAAGCTAAATGTTTACGTTCTAGCTGTCAGTGTCCACTTCAGGCTGATCAAAATCCAATTAAAGAATTTTCTGTTAGATTCGAAGGAAAACAAAAAAGAAAACTAACTGCGGCAAGCCGACGTTTGTGGACTCTTGCAGTTATAACACTTAGTGAATATAATTAACACACACTAATAAAATACTACATGTAATGATAAAAGACCAAACTTGGCAGCTTTTATTTAAGTTCAGATTCTGAAATTCATAAATCATTAAAAATTGAGGAGATGTCGATATGCTCAAAGCCTCAAAACTGTAATCTTTTTCAAAACAATTTTCCAATTATTTAAACTAAGACTGAGAGACTATTATCTGTAGGCACAGACAGACGGACACTGCTAGATCGACTCGGCTGTTGATGCTGATTAAGAGTATTGTAAATATGTATGTATGTTTATGTCTAAAATTAGAATATCGTTTGCCAGGACATAAATAACTGAAGCTATGATACTTTCCATAGCAGCTTCTTGTGTGTATTAATTTTAGTTATACATTTAAATAAATAATAAATATTAAATTATAGCAAAATAATAATATTAATATTATAAGCAAACAAAATGCTGAAAGATCTCTGTCTGTACATTACTAATTCGAAACTGAAAAGTCAAGTGAAACGCCATTTTGCCCCAAGAGCCTGAGAAGTAGATGAGCATCTCTCTTGGTAAGTTAGGTGGTTTTTTTTTTGTCCCAATAGAGCTTTCTATCTGGATGAGCATCTCTGGTAGCCAATGAAATTTACTTTTGTCCCAATAGAGTCCAGCATTCCCTGTGGAATCTCTTCCTCTCTAGAGAGTTTAACACTATATAGGAATCAGTATTGAATATTTTGTTTGCTAACACAGAGTACCAGAGATTCCTAGGTTTTGACTGTGGATTTCATAACCTTGAGAGAAACAATATCGTACATTGTAATAGACTTCAGATCCCTTATATTATAATATAATATAATGCTTAAGCATTTACCAAAAGATCCAGATCCTAGATGATTATCTGTATTATTTGTATTACATTAATATACATATAACAAGTAAGAAAAGCTAACTTCGGGCGTAGATGAAGTTTATATACCCTTGCAGATAATTTGTTATTTATTATAAAAGATTTTCATAAAATATAACATGTATAACGTAAAATGTATGCAAAATGTAAAATTCATATGTAGAATATGAATTTAGGACGATCTTTCCTATGGCAGCTATATGATATATTGGTGTGATTTTAGTGAAATTTCTAGGAGGTGGCTATAGCTATATTAAAAAGCTATACAACAAGTTTCATTTGAATATCTTAAGAAATAGCAAAAATATTCAAATTTTTTTCATATCGTTTCTATGGCAGCTATAGGATATAGTCGTCCGATCCGGCCCGTTCCGACATATAT
>JAEIIU010046145.1:0-11286 GCA_018874675.1 Drosophila baimaii
GACTCCTTCACTGCGTTGCAAACATCATGGCAAATTTATAATACCCTCTGCAAGGGTATAAATATATATATACAGAAGTATAAAGCTGAAATCTCAAATTTTTAAGGATTGTTTCAGAACGAGGTTGAGATTCTCTTAAGTTTTTCTGATGTAAGAAAGCTTTCTGAGGCATATTGATGAACATAAATTGTAGTTTTACAACTGTTGTTGGTAAAATTCCAAAATTGCGATGAAAAGAATTGCTCTTTTCTTGCCTGGTTATCACTTAACGTACATCTTAAGTCGCTAACGAGATAATGATAGGTTTCCCAACCCGGAACTAAAATGGGCGGAAATGCAAACAGAACTTTGGACAAACAATCCTGATTCTGAGTCCTGGAATGGGATTAAAGCCAACCGCAAAAAGTGAGGCGAAATTTGCAAAAATCCTGCCGGATTACTAGCCATCATCAGCGATTTGTCAGCACCAAATGGCCGAGCGACCCACCTCGGCTCTCCGTGGCCAGTTTATCTAATCTGAATCGAGACAGGAGGACGACCTACCTGCCTGCCGGCCTGGCCAAAGCCTTAGATATGTACCGACCGCCAGGATATATCGGAATGGAAAATCTTGTTTGGCCAATTCTCCAATTGATACGCTTGTTGGCGGCGGCCGAGGACCGACCTTGAAGAGGGTGAGTCGGCGCTAGCCAAGGACACGCTCAACTGAGTCCCTGATCCCTTTAATAAGCGTGGCAGGCTCCGACTAAGAGTTGGGTTAACATTTTAGCGCCTCGCAATTAATACGGCTGCCTCGGGATTCTCGGGCGAATGAGAAAGGGAATTTAGTTGTAGATGAACCCCGCATGACATGGCAAAACGACGAGAAGCGAACCCGGTGGTCCCTGTGGATAGAATCCGTGGACCCACCCCTAACCCTCGATTCCTAATGATTCGCTGGAAATCATAATGCAATGAGTTTAATATCTCTTTGAAGATGCGCGCCCACCCAACATTCGGGGGAATAACTAGTAGCACGCCCCACAAGGACCTGCTGATCCTGGCAGGGCAATAAAAACGCTGTCAATTAGATAAAAATGTCACACAACAAGCCGCACAAAGAGAGCGGCACCACAAGAATTTATTGGACGCGCACACAGGTAGCCCCTGAGTACTCGAATATCTCCCGATTGTCCCCTGAATGTCTCTCGAATGTCCTGTGCAATTTACGAGTCGGCTGCGCACCGACAGTTGTGCAAGTGACGCCCTCGGTTACACCTGCAGAAAAAGATCGCATCCCCTGGATTGCGCATGGCCGTGGCTCTGTGGCCGATGTAAAGTTTACCTTTTTATCGGCATTAGTTGATGTCCTGGCATCCGCCCGAGACTCCTGCATACATCGATTTGAAAATTTACATTTTCATTGCAACGATCGCTGCTGCTGCACGTGCCTCAAAAAGGCCAAAAGGGTTAACAACAGTACGCAGCTATTTTTTCTCTTCCTCGGACGGGCGCCTTGCGTGCCTGTCAGTTATCGAGTAGCCTGATCGATGCGGAGGACCCAGTAGGCCTCCAGTACCCAGTGCCCAGCCTCATCATTGGCATCATTACGCTGGTAACCGGGTCGCTTCTTTCATGTCAATACGGATAAAGGCGACTTGTGCAGTGGGACTGATGGGCGCTGGGAATGCTGAGCAGCTTCCAGAAAGCGCATGTCAAAAGCCACATCCCTGAATGAGAAATCCCTCAATCGAAGACACGATGCTCTTACTTTACTCTTCCTTACTTTACTTTAGCAAGAAAACAACTTCTGAATAAACAAATATCTTTATTTAAATTAAAGTTAATTTATTTTGATTGGCAGAAGTACACAAAGTAATTTCTAACTGCCTTCGTAATGTATTAAAATAATTATGTAATTAACATCCTAAATTCAGGAAAAGTTGAATTTGTATTTCGATATCTCAAAAGCACTTTCACAGATTTAACGATCTAATCTGACTATAAAACAAATATTTATCTTATATAAATATCTTAAGAATTATATTCCCCATAGAAATGCCCAAAGATTCAAACTTCTGCCTTCATATACCCTATCCCAGGGCACTGGCGTTGGGAATACACGAGGAAAGTAGGCGCATGTCAACGACTCCCATTAGCAAGTCGCTCTGGGCCGTGAAAGTGTTGTCCAGCTCCGAGCTTCAAGTGCCAGGCCCTGGTGCCCAGCTTCTGATCAACTTAATCTTCGGCCCAGTTTTTTTTTTGACTCAAAATTGAAAAATTTGTATGTTACTTATTTTATTAGCATTTAACACTCTGTCCCATTTTTCAGACGAGAGCGAAAGGACGGAGAAAGGCCCAAGACTTGGGCGGTGGACATGCAATCCGACTGTCTGGTCTGGTTGCATGCCATCTCCAGATCCAGTTCGTGATAAGTGCCCCCATCCCATCTCTTTCTGGATCTGTACATGTGGGTGGCCTGGCCCCAATGCGGAATCCAGGACTCCGGCTCCAGCTCCTGCTCGTGTGTGGCATTTCGGCAATTGTCAAATTGAAAATTCATTAAAGCCGAATTAAATATGCAAATGCAGGAGCAGCCCAAGTCGAGGAGGACATCCATTGGCCAGGCCACTCATTGTTCCTCCTCAACTGTTTGACTTGGCTCTGCAAATATTGACCGCCACGGAGAGGTGGAAAAAATTGGAAAATATCATATGTACATACGGCAGCTCCTCCTCGGCGGCCATAAAAAAAGTCAAGTGGAAATCAAAGCAAATACGGGGGCTTCGAGTGGAAGCAAACAAGGTCCTGCGGATGGGACTGACACTGAATGGGGGGAGCATTCGGACACTGGTCTCTGAACGGGGAAGCGTTCAAAATTGTTTAAACAAATATCGTGCATAAATTGCACATTGTCCGTGGAGAGGTCGGCAAATTGATTTGGGCATGGGTTAATTCCCATGAAAATTAAAACTAGATTGCACACAAGGACATCGGCTCACCTTGCCTCAGTCCCTGCAGCGCCCACTGTGTCATTGTTTGGGCACGCCCTCAGCCCTCGTCTGCCATATCCCATTGTGCCGCCACTTTGTCATAGATTGCATACTGATGGTTATCATCCCAGAGAGGAGGAGGTCAGTTTAGTTGTTTAGATGAGAGATGAGAGATGGAGATCGGAGCGGGGCAGAGCAGTTTCTGTCGCACGGCACCTTTGACTTCGATGCCGCAATTGTTTTGTTTTGCCAACATCTCTCGGTGGCGATATCGGGACAGATCTCTTTGGCAACTGACTGGCGCCAGCATTGATCCATTTATCCCTTATCGAAACAAGACAAATTCGGCACACATATCTTATAGGATTATCCATTTGCGACGGTTCTGCGTAAAGGTGCTATGTTTTGGAGGAACTTTTGCCTCAATTTATATTATTTAAGTACAAACGTAAGCCCTTATTGTCATACTTACTATTAACACGAAGGGAATATAGGGAATACTAATTGGACAAATTAGGGTCATGTCTCTGGATTCAGAAAAAGAATACAACTTTTTAGAAAAGGAAAACAGAGAAACATTAATTTCACGGTGCATATCGAAGAGTGTCTCCCCTCATTTCCGAGTCGGAAGTGGAAGAGTCATAACCAATCGACAAATTGTGATGGCCATTGTTATGAGAAAGGATCCCAAGATCCCACGAAACCCTATCCCCCTGCCAGATCACAGCCAAGTGATCAATTCAAATTTGAAACACTGCGAGAGCTGGTGGCGAGGAACAAAGAAAACCAGATGAAAACTACGCAATCACTTGAGAAAAATCAAAAGGGCTCCGAAGGACCTACTCGGTCTGCTCTCCTGGCCCTGGTCGCAAGCATAACATAACAGGTGGCACGGAAGCCGCACAAAATAAAAATGATTAAAGCAATAAAAAAAGAAACGAAACGAAAACGAAACTCTCACACAAAAGACGGGCCAACAGGCTCGCCTGGCCTCGCCGGGCCATAACAACAATTTTTAATAAGATTTTTCTTATATTTTGAAACAACATTGGAGAGGTCGAGGCCGAGGCCTAGGAGAGATGCTGTCCCTCATGTTGCTCAACAACTTCCGATTCCGATCCTCTATCCTTTTGGGCGTCTCCCCGGCAGCGGGCCAAGTGTGAGAACATTTTGCGGAAGGATGTGGCTAGGATGAAAAATGACTAAGAAAAGCGAGGGCGAAGGCAAGGGGCTTGGAGCCGACTAGAAGTGGTAGACCACGTGGTTAAGATTCACTTTCGAGTGACTCACTCTCGTGATTAAGGAGGGAATAAGTGCATACACCAAGGGAAAAAAAATTTAGAAAATAAAACTGGCTTTCAAAAGCAGAGAAAGTATTTAAAATTTATTTGATGGTGATTTTTAAACCAAAAAATAATAATTTAGCTTGATTAATACGTTCCTTAAATTATTTTGTTACCTCTGGAAATGTTTTACTAATATTAGGGAACAGATCACAAAGGTTTGATAATATATATATATTATTTAACTGAAATATATATCTATTAAGGTCAAAAGGTTACAACATTATAATCAGAGATGTCTAATGGTTTAAAAAATATTTTTACATCTCTTTTAGTTCATTTTCCTTCAATTTCCAGTTTCTAGTTTCTCAAGGCTTAACTAAATTAAAAATTTTCGCCTAGGAATTTTATTCTTATTTATTTAAGCGGCTTTTTTCTCTGTGTTAATAGAGTTCTGAAGCTTTGAATGGCTGAGAAATTACCAAGGAATTCTCGTAGCGTAATTGAGCATCTAATTTACGGCGGCAGGCGGCAAAGCGGCAATTGCAGGAACTCCTCGGAACCCCTCCGTCGGCATTCCGGTCACGATCCGCTCTAGATGCACTTCATGAATGGAATAGAATGGAGGCCCAGCCTGGCACAGGAAAGTGTTTCCCTGAAACCCTGCAGCAGAGCACCTCCGTCTCGGAACCCATTGAGAAACCCGCCGAACCACGGCCACTCGAGCGATAAACAATTAACAAGTTCTCGAAGCGATAATACAACAATTGCCATATTGTTGCACTCAAGATTTTGTTAGCCGCGGAAAAAAGGAGAGAGTGCCAGCGAATTCCTTTGAATTCACGGATTCAACCCCGGGCCAGAGGGACGCGGCCACCACTGACCTTTGGAAGGGGGAATCCGAGCTGAGCCGATCGGAGGCCACTCGCCGATCGCTGAAAGAAAACAAAAAATTTATAATAATGAGGAGCGGGGCGTAGCGGGTGCGGGTGCGGGGTATAAAATGTAAACTAAAGATACTATTTATATGCATTATTCGGCTGAAAAGGAAGTACCAAATTACATTTAATTAGGCGAAACAACGAAATTCGCGTACCGTACGCGAATCCGAGATAAAGATGGGCTCGTGGAGTGGGGCAGGAGCAGGAGCAGGAGCAGGAGCAGGATGGATGGCCAGTCAGAAGTCAGACCGATTACCACCGAAATCCGAGTCGAGTTCAGTCCCTGGAGCCCTTCGACTGGCGACTGCCTTTGGGTGAAATTCGCACGTTTAACCTTTAGGCAAACAAAATTAACAGAACAGCAAAGAACAGCAAGAGGGCACTGAGAGAAATGGGAATTACAATTAAAAGGAATGGATTTTAAAGAAAATGTTTCTGGTTTTTGGTTTAGTGTCCCAATCATTTCCCTTTTTGATTTTTTGTGAAGGTAGAATTGGGAAATTATCGATGCTTATGACATCAACTTTACCTTTAACAATATCGAAAAAAATTGAATCGAAATAATCTATATTTTTAGGTATCTAAATCATCAGATTCATTTATTTCAAACTTTATAAATAAAAAATACAAAAACTCAGCTAACAAGACAGATCTTTCTAAAATTATCTTAAAGATACTTTTTATATAATGAAGGGATGATTTTATATTTCGTATTTATTAACTTTAAATATAAGTAAAAATAATATTAAATATACTAAGACATACAAAATTAAATTTAAGAAGTTCTAGGCCTATATCTAGTGAATTTATTCTACAACACCTGAATTTTCTCGCTGTGCAAGGATCCGCAACGATCAGCAATCGAAAACTGCGAACCTGTTGAACCCAAATGCAATTTTCATATCACTTTGATTGCTGCCCAGGATGACACGCGTGCGCCGGCTAGAGAGATGAGATAAGCTGCCGATGATCCAGGGCCCCAAGAGTCTGGATGAAGATGAGCAGCCGCAGCCAGTCGAAATTAGGGTAACAACCGAGGAGGAAGCAAGAAAAAGCGAAACTTTCAAACGGTTTCAAGGATTTCGCCGTGGCTCTCTGCCAAGTCTGGCCTCTTGTTCTTTTTTCGTTCCCTTTTTCCCTCCTTAAATTCTGCGGAGGTCAGTTTATGATAATTCCCATTTCCCATAGGTGCCATTGGCACTTCTCACCTTTTTCCCTGTCTGCTGTAAGGACCAGAGTCAAGTGGTCGTCGTCCGTTCAGACAAAAGAAATCGAAATTAAATGCAAACAAATCCCAAAACGGTCAGTGTGAGAAATGACTTTCTAGGAAGGATCTTCCTACATCAGAAGCAACATGATCTCAGTGGCAGTAGTTGACTGTCAACAGAGAGAGCCCCGATCCCCGATCCCCGATCCTCGGGTAATTGATATGTTTCTGCCTTGCGTATCGTGTAGTGTAAAAGTGAAATGTAAATCGTAACTGATATCGACCGGGGGGCAATTTCTCAAACATCAGAGCCAATGAAATTGAAAAATTGCCCATCAGATAAGTGACTACTACTGTCTGGACTGCTAGCAGGTATTTCGGAAGGCGTAGAGTCCCCTCTAATTTGAAAACAAATTCTAGATAAAGTTTGGAGGAGCGCTGACAGTTTTCCCTATCATTTTGGGGAGGTCTCATCGCTAAGGTGACAATTTCATTTAGTATGAAAATTGATATTTTCAACCGCAAGTGTCACTTGTTGAGCGACCACACAGGCACTGGAGTTGAGACTTGAAGAAGGATCTAATCAGGTAGCGGAGAAGCAGGAGAAGTTCCCAGCAAATTACCAGGATGATCAATGATCCTTTAGAGTTTGCAATTTGCAGGCAGGAAGAGGTGTTCTGCTGATTTGGAACTAGAGCACAATGTGTGAAAAACCAGAGCCAGAGCCGGGCAATTACTCTAATGTTTTCCGTTCGGCCAAGAACAAAGGACAAAAAGTTCCTTAAATTAACTCTCAGAGACGTAGTCATAATTAGCATAATTACAGGGGATCGAACCGACGCCAGGACAAATTCCCAGACGAAGAATTCGATTTCTAAATCTCAAAAACCAATGATCACTCTATTTCGATTTCCAGGAATCCGTGGAATCGTTTGATAAATTGACCAGAAACTCGTGTCCGACTTAACGCCCTCGCTAGAGCCGCAGCAGAAGGGGTTAATTGCCTCGCGGATGCAGGGACAAGGGGATGCAGGATTCTATCACGTGTCCATGCACAGCCAGGCATCCTTTTCAGCGGAGTGAGTCGAGCGAACAACTTTAATTGCCCCAATTCAAAAAAAGGGGATGCGTTGGCGTTGACCACAATCCTTGCTGGCTTCGGCTGTTTGCACTGCATTCGTTCGATTCGTATGGAGATATATGTACAGATACACATAGATTCCAGGCGGATGGGGGGGGGNACAAATATAAACAATAATCAATCTTTTCAAGGGTTGGGCAAACAAAAAAAATAAAAACACACAAAGAACTCGGCCGGCAAGGACATGCCTACAAGCCAGGCAGATTCCAAAGGCGTTCTTGAATTGATTATTCCCTTGGGTACAAAAGAAGTTAAATATAAAAGGGCCTGCTCTAATTTAATACATATTTATGAGGGAAATAGATCAATGCCAAATGGAACGATCTTCGAATGAGTCCCATACTTCTTTGGTCCAGGAATATTTGAGATTTCAATGGAGAACCTAAGTCGTTATTCTAATGATTAAGTAAAGTTTTGATATAACTAATGATATAATTAGCCGAGCAATCGGCAAATACAATTAAAACATTAATTCTATTGTTTCACAGCCATTTTAGAACATTCATGAATGTTCCCCAAGCTATTCAATAGGTGAAATAATATTCTTGATGGCAAGCTACCTTAAGCCGGGTAACTGTTGTGTGTTTTCATTCTTTTTCTACCTCCATTTGGCCACAAGTTAATTTTATAACGCTTCATTAACTTTTGGCCACACGCGTTCCCAACTTTTTCCTCTGCTCTGCCCCTGACCCCTTTGAGACTCGGCTCGGGTTCGTCTGACGCGCGTCTGCCAAGGCGGTCGATGGGTCGTTTAGCCTGTTGGTCCTCCGTGGCCCGCTCCCTTCCGTCCGTAGAAAAAATGCCAACGCTTTTTACTTCCGATTTTTTTGTTATTCGCTGGCATCAATATATTTTGAAAATGCAGCGCATGGCGACAGCTGGCACACGCTTTTTTCGGATGCTTTGGAATCCATACAACCAGCCAAGGGAACAACAAGCAGGCATGCGGCGGCGTGTGTGGCACGTTTTTTGCCAGTGCGTCGTGGGTGTGTGTATGCAATAGAAATGCGAGTGAAAGCAGCGACAGATGGTGGCCGAGATCAAGGCGCAAGTGTCAAGGCTAAGTTTTTTCGTTATTATTATTTAATTATGTAATTTCAAGTTCGATAAAATGCCGCCAAGAGGTAATCGAATACAAACCAAAATGGTATAACCATCAATCGCGACCCAACTGTTGCATTTCCCACTTAACACGCTCTGGTCACACCATCGCGCACACGTTTGTTTTGTTGACAAAACCGTCGACATGTCGCGAAAAACATGGAATTCCCTGGACAAGCCGCCGCTCTCCGAGGCTGTGCTGCAGGTGGTGCAGAGCTTCGGCTTCCGACAGATGACCCCCGTCCAAACGGCTGCCATACCGCTGCTCCTGGCCCGGAAAGACGTCTCCGCAGAGGCGGTCACTGGCAGTGGGAAAACGCTGGCCTTCCTCGTGCCCCTGCTGGAAATCCTGCAGCGACGCCATAAGGAGACCGCGTGGGGCTCCAAGGAGATCGGGGCACTCATCATCTCACCCACCAGGGAACTGGCTCGTCAGATATCCGAGGTGCTGGCCAAGTTCCTGGAGCACGAGGATCTGGAGCACCTGAATCAACAGTTGATTGTGGGTGGCAACAGCATCGAGGAGGACATTGCCACGCTGAGGAAGGAGACGCCCTGCATACTGGTGTGCACTCCGGGCCGACTCGAGGATCTCTTTCAGCGCAAAGGCGATGATCTGGGTCTGGCTGCGCGTGTCAAGAGCCTGGAGTTTCTGGTCCTCGACGAAGCAGACCGCCTGCTGGACTTGGGATTTAAAACCAGTGTAAATAACATTCTTGGCTACCTACCCAGGCAGCGGAGAACTGGCCTGTTCTCCGCCACCCAGACCACGGAGGTCACAGACTTGATCAGAGCAGGATTACGGAATCCCGTGCTGGTTTCAGTGAAGGAGAAAGCCTCTGTGAACACGCCCGCTCGCCTGCAGAACTTCTACAGCATCGTCGAGCCGGAGCGCAAGTTCCTGGCTCTGCTGGAGTTCCTCAGCTCGCCCGCCACTCGAACCGGCAAGGTGATGGTCTTCTTTCCCACCTGCGCCTGCGTGGAGTACTGGGCCGAGGCTCTGCCTCCGTTTCTGCCTAAGCGCCTGGTGCTGGGCATCCACGGGAAGATGAAGAACAAGCGGGCCAATGTGGTGGAGAAGTTCCGAAGCGAGCCGCAGGCTGTGCTTCTCTGCACAGATGTACTGGCCCGTGGCCTGGATGTGCCCGAAATCGAGTGGGTGGTGCAATGGGACCCGCCCTCCACTGCCTCCAGCTTCGTACACCGCGTGGGACGCACCGCTCGGCAGGGGAATGAGGGCAACGCCTTGGTGTTTCTTCTGCCCAGCGAAGATTCCTACGTGCACTTCCTGAAGATTAACCAGAAAGTGGAGCTGAATGAGCTGACCCCGGAGGAAGGCGGGGAGGATACTCAAGCGCCTGAGTTGCTCGCTGTGCTGCAGAAGCTGCATCGCCTGCAAGCGGCGGACAAGGGCATCTATGACAAAGGAATGCGCGCCTTTGTTTCCCATGTCAGAGCCTACACCAAGCATGAATGCAGCGCCATTCTCCGTCTTAAGGATCTGGATCTGGGCAAAATGGCCACTGCCTATGGACTGCTGCAACTGCCTCGCATGCCGGAGTTCAAGAACTACAAGGGAGGCGGCTATATTGCGCCTACTTTCGAGGTGGATGTGAACCAGCTGACCTACAAAAATGTCCAAAAAGAGCAAGTGCGCCAGATAAAGCAGAAGAAGTACCAGGAAACTGGCAGCTGGCCGGGCCTGAAGAAGCACCAAAAGCGCACCGAGTCCTGGGACCAGACCAAGAAGGCCAAGCTGGATGCCAAGTCCAAGAAGGAACTGCGAAAGGCCAAGAAGAAGCGTAAGAAGGAGGCGGAATCAGAGGCCAGTGGCTCGGGGCCTGGCAAGCGAAAGAGGCAGCAGTTCAGCCAAGAGGACTTAGACGAGCTGGCTAGCGACATTCGGCTGTTTAAGAGGCTTAAGAAGAACAAGATCAGCGAGGAGGACTATGACAAGGCAATGGGCATCAAGGACGATGTCTGATTCAAAGCGGAGGGGACTTGTTTATATTCAATAAATATAGATAAATTAAAAGGAATCAAAGGTGTTATTTATTATACCCTGCAGGGTATTATAAATTTAGTCAGAAGTTTGCAACGCAGTGAAGGTGTCATTTCCGACCCCATAAAGTATATATATTCTTGATCAGCATCAACAGCCGAGTCGATCTAACTATGTCCGTCTGTCCGTCTGTCGATCTGTCCGTCCGTCCGTTTCTACGCAAACTAGTCTCTCAGTTTTAAAGCTTTTTGAATGAAACTTTGCATATAGTCTTCTATATACTCTCACTGCTATATATGTCGGAACGGGCCGGATCGGACGACTATATTAGATAGCTGCCATAGGAACAATCAGAAAATTTCAAGAACAAAAATTATAACTTTGCCAATTTTCAATATTTTCTTATTAAATTTAAAATACGGTGATTTTAGATTATTCTAGAATTTCGGACTTAGTTTTATAAAAATCGGACTACTGTATCCTATAGCTGCCATATAAACGATATGGAAAAATTGGCAAATTTTCGGTATTTTTCAAGATATTCGAATGAGGCTTTATTTGTGCATTTGTAACATAGTTATAGCCACCTCCTAGAAATTTTATTGAAATCGGACCAATATATCATATAGCTGCCATAGG
>JAEIIU010046146.1:0-11617 GCA_018874675.1 Drosophila baimaii
CGGAAACGACTCCTTCACTGCGTTGCAAACTTCTGACTAAAATTATAATACCCTGCAAGGGTATAATAAAAGAATAAGCGACCAAGAGAGAGAGAGACATGTGCAAAAGATTTTGTAATAAAAAGAAACTGATAAAGAATGTTAGCAACCATCAAAACATCTTCTTGTTCAAAATCACAACGAACATTACCTTCTTAACCCACAAAATCACGCTGTCATCGCCACAGTACAAACACACACACTTTCATTCCAAGAACTCGAATTGAGAAATCTCCTGACCTGCCACGCCCCACCTTCCGCCCATTTACTGAAGGCAACTTTTCGGTTACTTGAAAATTCAATTTTACGCAATATGCGCAAATCACGATTAAAATCTTTGTGCGTGCTCTTTCATTGCATACTTTGCGGCCGCAAGCGGGCCCTAAGCAGGGGCGTAGTCAAGAGCAGGATGTAAGGGTGAGTGCAGCAGGCCCCCCTCCTCCTCATTACCCTGAAGCTGTTGTAGCTGCGGGAAAGCCAAGGGAAAAACTATGAAAATGTGTTTTCAAATTGCGAAACAATTTGTGTTGACCGTAATTGAACTTTGTCGTCGTCCGCGGCATACCTCATACCCCGGCTTCTACCATAATTGTCGTAAAGCAAACTTTTCGCCGCTCATTGCGGCCCTCGTAAAAGTTTTCCCCGCTTGCCACGCTTTTCGGCTTTCCAGCCCGCTTTTCTGCCCGCTGTTGTCTTCTTGGCTTTCTTCTTGGCGCGCAGCCTGCGGCGAATGGCTGATTTGTGTCTCTGAGAGCACGTTGTGGTCTGACCAATTTATATCTTCACAGCGCCGCAAAATTACCCCTCGCGGCCCACTCCTACACCACAAGCCACACACTGCAAGTGCACTAAAAAAAACTAGGGCCCAGGTGAAGTCTTTAATGTGCCCAACGTTATGGATATATAAGATATTCTTTGTTAAATTTGTACACTGTGATCAAATTAATCAGGTATTCTGCAGAAGTTGCTTCGAAATCCTCAAAAGTGCTGTTACAATTTAATTTTCGAATTTGAAATAATTCATTGCATACTTTTGGTCATATTTTCAATAGTTTTCGAATCTAATCAAAGCTTCTATCAGTTGCTATAAGTTGCTGCTTTGGCTGATGTAGGATCTTAAATTCAAGAAACTTATCACTAAAAACCAATCGATAAGATTACGTATTCCGCTTGACGTAAATATATAGTGTGAATTCCCGAAATATATACACGTTACGGAACGTGGCCATCAGACTTCAGTTGAATGGCGAACACGGGACCCTAAGCATGGACAGAGTCGGAAGAATTTAAGCAATCTAATCATGTATCGAAAAGTGTGGCTATTGCTGTTGTTTTTCCTGAGCTTTGGCTTGATTTTAGCGGTAAGTGGTGCCAGATTATCTTCTATCTTCTACCTTCGATGAGTATTCTTATGACTAGGAACCATCACAGGGGGGCATCGCTCAGAACTCACTGAAGCTGGAGCCCTCTTATTGCCCTGCAGCTGACAGAGATGTACCCAGGAACATTAAGGACTCTAATATGTGTGCGGATCAGCATCTGGAGACTTGTTACCAGCACCTGAGGCAACTAATTGGCTCTTGCCATGGATCCAGCTCTGAGGGAACAGAAGATGACGGCAAGCCGGAGGAGAAGGCCCAGGACAATGGCATCATATCCTATATCTTTATGGTGTTTGATGTTCTGAATTATTTGATTAACATGCTGGGTGCTTTCCTCAAGGGATTTGCCATCTTTATCTTTTTCCTCCACGAATTACTACGCCATCTTGTGGCTCAAATAAGTCAATTCATCTCTACGTTATCCCTAGTACTGACTTGGATCTTTTGGTTTGTTCAAATCATAGTTTCTCCGATCTTTTCTGCGGTCCTTATTGTAGCGAGGGTTCTCTTTTTTTTATGGGGTGTCTAATAAAATAAGAATTTATCTCTATTATAAGCTGTTTGCTAATATTTGTTATTTAGAAAGTCCAAACAAATGCATAGTTGCGTTTGAATTACACTTGGATTTGCTTGCGTTTTTGCACTCTCCTTTTCAGGATTTTGTTGGCATAATTGTAGCCACTCGCATGAATATTTCAGCAGAGAGCTGAAGCTTCAGGGTCTCCACTCCCATCCGAAGGAAGCTGGCTTCCAAGTGCCAAATCCAAATCCAAATTCATACTCAATGGCTGTTCGAGGGCACAATTCTGTCGCTCGAAAGTTTTTCGGCATAATAATTCATGGGCCCGTCCCGGCCCCTGCCTCTGCCTCCGACTTGGCCACAAATTTTGAAATTCCGAATGCAAAATGCCGATAATTGGCCGGGTCTTGAGGGGAAAACTGGCAGAGGGCGTGAGAATCAGCCTGTGGCATTACCCATCTGTATATCCCCTTTCCCCGTTTTCCCAGTGAGTGCTCAGCCAGTTGGAAAATGCATTCGGTTCCCCTTCTTCCCCGCCTTCGTTGGCACTCAATTCTGATTTTTAGTCGCTCGTATTGTCAGTGGCTCTCCTCAGTAGCTCCTGGAGCGAGCCACTTGCTCTAGTGGACTACAGTGGCTATTCCCTGGTGACAGTTGGTCATCATTTTAGTTCAAGCAATAAAGATGGTTAAATAATTTAATGGTGAGTGGAAATCTATACATTTTGAGTGAAGAATTTACTAGAAAAACAATATATTTTAAACATAATTTAAGCAGTTAAAATAACATATAATGTATACTTCAAACTTAGTAAATCTCACCCCCATGAAGCCTGCATCTTAGCTTAAGCAGAACCCACCTTTGTAGCCTTCCCGTGGCTCTTCTTGAGTCATAAGTGCAATTCCCGGCAAGTACCCACTGCCTTCTGTGTCACGTAAGCTCCTTCCTAATTGAAAGCCCCCTTCCGCCAGTCCGTGTAAGTGTGCCATAAAAGCCTGATGTCTCGTCTCGCTCGGGACACCCCTTAAAGGGCTGAGATGGTCAGTGGTCCTTGTCCCGTCCCATTCAGCGCCTTTTTGTCAGGCGTAATTAGCCGCAAAGTGTGCTATTTGCACAATATTGCACAGTGGCTATTGGCCATTGGCCGTTTGGCCGTTTTGCCACATCAATGGCAGTAGCAACGCCAGTGCCTCCTGGCTCTGGGACACTTGGTGGTTCCACCAGTAAATACTTATGGGCCTGCATGGAGAGAAAAGTTCTAGGCTTCATCTAAATCCTTATATTTCTAGGAAAGACTCTAAACTCGGTTATGATCAAGCCACGATGTACAGTGGTTTCGGAAGGTTAGCTGGGCTTCTTCATCGGTTTCCCTTAAAGGAAATGTTATAAGAAAACCAAGTTTCCTTTGACTTTACAGCCAATGGTTCTGGGGGGAATCCTGCAGAACTTTATGCATTTAGCTGCCAGCTTTATTTAAATTTGTTTCAAATTTGCTGGAGCATATTGTTTAGCTGGCCACTGGTCTGTCCGTGTCCTGTCCCCCGAGTTCCTCGTGGAGCACGGAGACCGGAGACTTTGAGGACTGCCACTCAAATCGCTCGGTGGCCGCCGCACAATGCAGACGAGCAACAAAAACAGCTACAGAGAGTCGCTAGAAAAAACATTTTCAAAGGAGCTGAAGCAGGAGCAGGATAGGGAAATGGAAGGTATCGGCATACGTATCGTTGGCAGGAGCAGCTGCAGCCTGCAGTCTGGTCCTGCCACCCAGCTTGTGACTCTCTGTGTAGGTGTGTGTGTGTGTGAAAAATACCACAATTTCAATTTCAAAGTATCCTTTTAGTCGAAAAGGAAATGACATTTACGCGCTTTGTTGTGGTTTGTCCATGCATAAAACATTTTTTTTTTAGTTGACATTTTTTATGTTTCACTTGAACTGCTCGCCCTGGCAGGGGTAACTGGTAGCCACTGCTCACCAACCTGCTCTCCACTGCCCGGGGAGGTGGTGGCCTGTCATGTTTTGCGGCGAAAAGCAAAGGAACCACAGAGCGAGGCGATGACGAGGACGACGTCCTGACGCTGATGACGCTGCAGCAACTGCACAAACTTGAAGCTACAGCTTAAAACTCGACTCTTCCAAAGAAGGAGAAATATTTATGAAAATTAAATTCGCACTCAAACGGAACTGTGGCCTTGGGGCTGTCAGGGAAAGGCAGGAAGGAAGGAGGAAAAAGCAGGAAGGATCTGCTGGCTTGGCTTGCAAACTCGAGTCAATAATTCCAGCAGGCAGTCGGGTTTGCACATGGCAGCATTGACCAGATAAGTTTAATTATATTCGAGATTTAATCTCTGTAAATAGAGGGGAGAAAATCGTAATAACCTTGTCCTTGCCAAGTTTATTAGCAAATTATTTAAGAAAGCTCTAAATTGGAATTTAAATAGTCTTCCTCTGTCAGGTAAATGTGTTCTACCTTACACTTTTTTAAGTGTAAAGATAGTTTCCCAGTCAGAAGTTTGGGAAACATTTTAAAATATATTTAAGGCAGCTCTGGGAAACCAACAATAAGTGCAAAAATCAATGCACAGCTCCAGGCGCACGGCTCCTGGGTCCTGGCTCCTGGCTCTCCCCTCTTCACTTGCACTTCCTTCTGCAAACTGCGCTGCCAAAGCGCTGCAAATGCGTTTCCTGTTTCCTTCAGAAATTCAGCGACAGTCGGGCGGGAAAGGGAGTGTAGGGGGGCAGGACCCGCGAGCGGGTAGGAGCCGCGCTGACATTTGTTGAATATCAACAGGAAATGCAGTGAATAAACACGTCGCGTTGGCCGATTCATCGAAGCCATGAGTTGCATTGTGAGCTGCGGGTTTTGTAGCCTTTGCCGTCGCTACACTGAGCGAAAAGAGAGGGAATTTGGACCAGTAACAAAGTGGAAGCTTCGAACTCCAAGCTGTCCTTGCTTGTAAAGGTAAACCGAGGCAGGGTAAGTCCTGGCAGAGCTGTGAGTGCTTAAAATTTGACTAACACTTGTTAGTGACCCTTTGTTCTGATTTTTCTCAGTGCACAGGAAGTGCTGCCGGGCAAGCTGAGCAGCGGAGAGGGGAGTGGCAGTCGCAATGCATTCAATTCGATGCTCGATGCGATTCCAGCTCGATTCTACTCTCTGCGAGGAAGCGCCATTCGATTTGAATGGATTCGGGATGAGGATGAGGATGAGGATGTGGATGCGGATGCGGAGGCGGATGTCTCCTCGGGGCAGCGGCCGGCAAATAATGCCAAATGCATTTTCGATGACTGAGCAAGGAGGACAACAATAGCCACACAAACACGAGCACATCAGCGAGGAGCAACAATCGACGGGATGTGCTGGGCACAAATTTGCATTGCAGTTGCGTTGCGTAATTGCATTCGTCAGAAAAGGAAAAAGTGGCACTCGACCATCAACGTTTATTCATTCATTCATTCATTCAGTCATGAGACCGGCAATCAAATTAAATTCCTGGCTAAAATGTTTTTGCGGCCCTCTCCCGACCGAATCAAAGGTGAGCTAGCCTCCGCTGGCAATCAAAGCCCGGGCCCGTCCACGTTCCCT
Source organism: Drosophila baimaii (assembly GCA_018874675.1). Lineage (NCBI taxonomy): Eukaryota > Metazoa > Arthropoda > Insecta > Diptera > Drosophilidae > Drosophila > Drosophila baimaii. The sequence continues at coordinate 5,526 of JAEIIU010046146.1, forward strand.
TGGTTACGTTTCACCAGCTCTCCATAAGCCATCATATTTGGTCCGTCCATCCGTCCGTCCGTCCGTCGATCCATCAGTCAGGCAGTCAGTCAGTCATTCAGCCAGCCAGTCAATCATTCGAATCGTTTTCGTTTGCGCTTCGTTTTCGATTCCAATCAATTTGTTTGGCATTTTTGGCTGCCAGTTCGCCACCCTTTTTTTGTGTTTGCTCCTATCGATTTGAGCCAGAAAAAACAGAGAAACAGCAAAGACTAGCAACAAAAAAATGCCCAACGATGCTTGTTGCATTTTTAAATAAATGTTGTTCAAAGGGTGGAGCACGAAACACTCACTTCCGGCCTGAATAGATCCATCTTTGTCCGCTCTAAAATGCCAGTAAACGTGCTTAATTTACGACGGATTTTGGTGGGGCCTTCGTACTGCCGCTTTGCCTTTTTATTTCAAAAATGGTAGAGACCAGAATTATGATTTTATTTACTTGATTTAGTCGAAGTTCCAGCTTATATTTCTACTATTTTTAAAATTTCAATTTTGTTGAGCTTAAATATTATTTATTTATTTTATAAAAGCAAGTTGGCATTGCCTTTAGAAAAAATAACAATGCTATCGATATAACATCGATAAAAACATCGTAAGGCATTATGACTGGCCAGCTCTAATAGGCCATACTTGGCATTTCACTTCAAAGCATATTTATATCTCATTCAGTGAGCTTACCTTGAAGTGAAAACATCTTTTTTTTTTAGCTTTTTATTTATTTTTATTTGTTATTTTGGTTTTTATTTCTACAGTCTGTACTTCCTCGATGTTCGGTACCATCTTCTGATTCGTTGTCGACGACATATTGGTTTTTCACACATTTTGTGAGGTTTTTGTTTTCATTTTATTTATTTTTAAGGTCAAAAGACAAATTTATTTTCACGAGGAATTATTATTTTATTATTATTTATTTGATTTGCTTTTTATACATTTTTACTCGTTATTTTGGTTTTTACTTCTTCGATACGCCCTTTTCCATGGCTTCTATGGGTGCATCTCCGATGGGTACATCTTCGATGGTGAAGGCACATCATCCGATTCGTTGTCGACGTTGTACATATTGCTTATACAGACGTTTTTCACACATTTTGTGAGGTCTTTGTTTTTATTTTATTTATTTATTTTTAACAAGGTCAAATGTCAAATTTTGCTTCCCTAGGACTTTTTGCTTCTTTTAAGTTCTTGTTTTTCCAGGTGTTGAAGTAAAATAAATTGATGTCTCCTTTTATTTTAAATTCCTCAACATTTTTTAAGATTTTTGGCTTTAGAATACGCAGATCAACATATATTATTAATAGTTGAATTGATAATTGAATAGGCATTATTCCAAGAGTCCTTTACTTACAAATACAAGAATACAGCTTTTATACTGGTATAATCAGTTCATTTATTTGCTTGGAAATATCTGAACGCCGAAGCAGATTTAGCTACAATCGAGATAGGAACGACACGAATATACCTAATTCTGAATAGTCACTCTCTATAAATACAGCTTTTATTGCGACTGATAAAAGTGGTGAGCGTAAAAAGATAATTTTGGTAAATCAATTTCCCTGTTTATGGATGGTTTATTTATAGAATGAAACTATAAATATATATGTGAGCAATGCGACTGCTGTTAAATTGATTACTGAGGACTTTAATGAGTTGATTTGTTGGGAACTGAACCCTTTAAAACTAGTAAGACAAATACCGCAAGCTAGCTGATAGTAATTCAGGAATAAGTATTAAATTAACTAAAACATGTATTTCTACCTCATTTTAAGGGTGTTAAGGGTGTCTTTTTATATTTTCCAGTAAAAGAACACCCTTAATTCCCTTCAAAAATCCATTTAAACGGAACTGCACGCTAATTGACACTTGGCTATCCAGGCAAAGTCTCAATCCGCAAGTCCGTGGGGATTCCGAAAAGGATCAAATGGCGGCAGCAACGGGGGGAAGGTTGTAAAGTTTTCGCTTTTCCCCATGCCCTTTCCCTATTTTCCGTTGCATGCCCGCAGGCGGCAAGTCCTGCGTCAAACATCCTTTTTTTTTATTATTTGCGGGATGCATCGGGGAAGGGACGGGAGGAGAGGACGGAAGCCAGGAATGTCTGACTGCGCTCCGTCTCTCATTGAGAACAAAATGCGAAACTTTTTAATTGACTTTTTCAATTACAGTTTAATTTTGTTGTAAGAAATGTTGGCACTGCCAATTGAAGTTTTCTCGGGCGCATACGAGGAGAGGCCAACAAAAAAAAGGCCTTAAGAGAGTGGAGAGAAGCGTGAGGAGAGTGGGGTCGGCGGAGGGCTAATCTATCATTGTCCACTGACGACGAGTGTGTTCGAGAGTGAGTGTGCGGGCGGGAGTGTGTGTGTGTGCTCGCAATTTGCAAAACTTCACAAACACGCACCGGCACTGCCATCAGCATCCCGAACTTGGCCATTTCCCGCACTGCCAAGGACACTGCGACAAAAAAGGGGTAAAATGGTTTCGATTTACCACTTTATTTATTTTTTGTGCATACATAAATAATTAATATTTTAAATCATTTTAAGTAAAAGATATTTTAAGATTTAAATATATATTTTTGAGACGTATTTAATAGGGTTTTTGTGGAGTTTTTAATGCTATTTATATGCGGTTTTTAATATGATCTTAAAGCCGGTTTGTAATCCTTTTTTGGGTGCTTTTTGGTTCGGTGTATTTTGTATTCTTTTGACTAACTACCACCCCGAGTAATCTATGCCAGATATAGACATCGTATAATGCATTCAAATTCCAAGTGCAGCCCAAGATTTTCTCCAGGTTCATCGTTTTTGCCTCCTTAAACCAGTTGAAAAATCTAAATTTATCTGCAACAAATTTCGGTGCTCTTTTCGCTTCCGGACGCCCGGCGGAGAAGGAGAAGGCGGACGAAAGGGCCTAGAAGGCACGCCAACTATGCATAAGAACTAGACCCGGGATAGGGGTTGTCCGTCCTCCCGCAGGAGAAAGCAATTCCTGGCAGTGCGAGAGGCGTGCCTGTGCGAGATTGCATCTTGGGAAAACATTTCCTTGCAGCACTTCCCATTATGAGTCCGAAAAACTGGGCAAAGTGAAAAAGTTTTCAACTGTCCCTTCGCTCAGCTCAAGTAATGGAACTTTTCATTCATTTTCCAGCTTCTTGGCTTTGGATGTGTGGGGACACGTAGGAGGACCTCCTCCAGATCCCGCCATTACAAGCAGGCGGAAAATCAGAATCAGAATTAGTCGGAACATGGAGGGTCGGTCCTGCCCATGGAATTATCCGGTAGCCACCTGGCCTGCTGGCCCCTGGATGCTGGGCCACCACATGATGCATTGTCCGCTGATGGTTTATTATTCCTGGAGGCGTGGTGGACGGGGCTGGGGCTGTGGCCGGGATTTCGTATTTTTTGTTGTTGTGGCAAAGCAAACATGTTACATTTATCTTGCCGGGGATAAAACAGGCGCAAAAAACGAACAAAGGAAGAGGCAAAAAGAGGCTTGTCAGGCTAGAGGGTCGACCTGCGAGTTACCCATGAAGGTAACTTAATCTTTTCAAGGCACAGGTGAAGCTGTTGCTCTGGTATTTTCCCACCAAAAAAGGCCCCTCTTCTAGTGAATAATATGAACCCTTTTTAGGCAGCCGGAAATGCCCCTAAGCCCCTCCGATTTAAGGAGCAGCCACAAAGGCAATAACTGAGATACGAATGCGAGGAGAACAGCAACAACAAAAGCCCGGGATGAATGGCTGCCCTGGCCTGGCCTGGCAGGTGGATGGAACAGGAATAGCTGGGGTCAAGTCCCCGGCCCCAAAGCCAAAGATAATGGCTGCGAGTGGAGATTGACGGGGTCGCCGCAGCGAGGGCAGCTACAAGGCTCTACCAGGTCCACCTGCTCGGCAGTGCCCCGAATTAATCCCCAGCGTACACTTTGGCCTTTCCGCCAGTGGAGCTTGGGAGTGGGCTTCGATTTTAATTGAATAACTGCAGGAACGAATGTTATGTTGTGTTGATGATAAGGCGATAAGATATGGCAGCGATCCCCGGGGAGAGACGGCTTACAGTCGGAGCAGGAGTCCTTGCTAGCCTCTCCCTCCCTAAATGGTCGGAACGGAATAAAATAATGTAAAAAATTGGTTTCGCTTTATCTCTGGCCTGCTCTGCCATTGTCACCTCTTGTGTTCGGTCCTGCCAGGCTGCTGCTCCTGCTCCTCCCACTCCCTGTGTGCGTTGACACGTTGATGGTATTCCCGGGAAAAGCCCTGCTTAAGCCCCACATTTACATACGATCTGCATAGGGATAGTAGGGGTTCAGGATTCGGGCTCTGGGAATGTTTATGGCAGCCCGCTCATAACCACAGATTGCCACTTGGTTTGTCCCCATGCCTTTTGTGCGCGCCAATCGCATTTTGTTCTTGGCTTTTCCTCCGGTTGGTAGGCCGACTATTAGAACCAGAGCCAGATCTAGACCTGCGATACGTTATTTTATTGTCTTTTGCGGAGGAAGACACCACAACAGGAAGCCATCTCAAAGAACACGCGACACACACTGTACATCTACGGCTTCTCCTCGAACTGGGCGGTCCTAGCCGCCAGCAGCTGGCACATCTGCCCGATGCGCCCGAAGTGCGGGGCGTAGATCTTCTCACAGTTCGTATCCGGTTCCGCCGCTAGATTCAGGCCCGAGGGGAAGTTGCGGAAGAACTCGGCATAGCTCAGCCTTGGCGCCCGCCTGCTGCCTACCTTGCAGCGCCGACAGCTGCAGGCGGTCTCCCGGTGCTCGTAGAAGGCATACCGCGCCCGGTAGGCGCTGCCCAGCAGGCAGAGATCAGGCGCAGAATGCATGTAAACAGGGGCATTGAAGACATCGGCGACGATCTGCAGGAGTTGCTGGTATTTGGAGTCATCGCCCACCACAATGACCTTTGTGTTGGGGCCCACTTTGAAACCCATCTCGCGGGCAATGGTGCAGCGGTGGATTATTTGGCCCTCGATCAGGGCTCGCACCTCTATCGCCGGCGTCTCGAAGCTCGGGAGACCCCGCACGCACTCCTGCGCCCGGTTGTCCATGGTGGGGTCCCAGCGCAGGACGCCCTTGGCCACGGGCAGGATCTCGCGTTCGTAGAAGTGGACGGCTACATTTCCCCCGTTGCCCTTGGGCGTGGCGTCCAGCATATTATAGAAGTGCTCCCAGTAGCCATCGGCCACCGCTTTGCAGACGACGTGGCGGGCCAAAAGACCGTTGCGGAAGCAGTGCAGGCCCATGTACCCATCCGGCCAGGTGGGGTGGTGCAACACGTGGCCATCCTCCAGGTAGGGGATCTCGCTGAGGGGCATCAGTATCAAGTCGTTAAAGTCCAGCGAGACCACAATTAGGTCCCTCTCCACCAGCACCCCAGCCAACTCGGCACCCGTGCTGCCCGTGGAGGTCAGCACCATGCAGTCGGGCCTGAAGTTCCAGCGCTTCACGAAGTAGTCGGCGATGCGACCCTGGAGCCGCGACGGGGCAATGGGCTTACCCAGGCGCCTGGCCAGGTCGGGGGCACAGGCATCCAGGCACTTCTGCGACCACTTCTTCCGGCGCAAGTCGAGGAGGTTCATCCCGGAGCCGTCGGAGTAGCCTATGGCGGCCAAGCCCCCGATGAGTATCGAGGTCACGAAGCTGCTGACCAGCGAGATCCTTGCCGTGCGCTTGTAGTGCTCCGGGCACTGGGTGTACACCTTCCGGATCTGAGGACCCGTGAAGCGGGCATCCGTCCGGGAGCCCGTGATTTCCGCCATCTCGGCAGAGCCGCCCACTGCGTGCTCTATCTCGAACACCTGCGTGTCCGTCGAGGTGTCGCGCCACGTGGGCGTGCGGGTCAGCTCGAAGGCACAGTCCGTCAGCTGCTCGTGGAGGCGGAGGTACGGCTTCAAGTTGCACACCCTCCGCAGGCCCAGATCCGACCAAAATACGCTGCCGTGGTGCTGGGCAGCCGCCGCAATCGAGACTATGGAGTGCATGTCCGCGCCCTGGCTGGCTAGGCTGTTCAGCAGGATGTCCAGCGCCTTCACCCACATCACGGGACT
>JAEIIU010046147.1:0-19372 GCA_018874675.1 Drosophila baimaii
ATGACTCCTTCACTGCGTTGCAAACATCATGGCAAATTTATAATACCCTCTGCAAGGGTATACAAATAAAGGAAAAGTGAGTACATAAAGGCGAATCGCATCGCGCAGCTTGTTAAACTTGCAGCGACGTGGGAAAAATAAACTTAACCAAAAACTTGGCAACCATAAATCACAATCACGACCATCCTGCAGCTGCAGTGTGAATAGCCGCCCCGTTGTTTGGCTAAAAATTGATAGAATTTTAAATTTCATTGTGCACACTGTGCTGCTCTCGCATCGAAACTTATTTGTCGTCTATTTTTGGGCACAATTGTTTTTTGTTGGCGGCGGCTGGGCAGGGGCAGGGGAACCAGATCCATCCAGATCCTGGACTGGAATGAGATGAGGCTGGCTGGCTGCTGCCAGGATGCTGAACTGGCTGGCGGCAAGTTTTCGCTTTGAAATGGAAATTGTGGAAAATGTTGGGCTGCCGTGGCTGCTGCTGCTTCTGCTGTCTGGCCTGGACATTGAATGAAAACAAAAGTGCTGGCAAAAGTTTGCACAGCAGCTGACTGACTGCCACCCCTTCGGCTTGCCTTTGCTTTCTCCACAGGACATGGACCCAGGAGGAGGCGGACGGCCAGGATGTACAGCTGCGGCAAGAATAATATCACTTAAAAAAGCACTACAAAGTGAATGGAAACCTAATTCGAAAAGATTGTTAAACAAAACGTTAAAGTTCAACAAAAAAGAAAAAAATTACCAAAGCACCAAAAGCAAAACAAATTTTGTATCTGGCATCTTATTTCTTATATTATCTTTGGCTTAATGCAGGTCTTTTCAAATCTAGATTCTTTGTTTTATAAAGATGTTAAATCTTAGTGAAAAAAATATACTTTAAGCTAGTATATTGAACCCTACTGTGTGGTGGTACAAAGGAAACACACCGGCCAGAGTCAGATGTGATTGTGCACAAGGCGACAATGCATCAAGAAGAAGGGTCCTAGTTGGAGCAAATAAAGGAAGCACAGAACAAAAAACACAAAAAAAAAACACACAGCTTGACAATCCAACACACTCTCTCACACACCCCCACACCCACTCACACACACACCAAATAAGCCAACTATTTGAGTAGCACTTTATTTCCTTTGGCCAACTAAAGCGAGTGCCTTGCACTGAATTCAGGACACGGCAACTAATACAAATACAACCAAAAAATGAAAGCCAAATATCATCGAAGTTGGATAAACGGCAACGAGAGAGATGTCAAACAATTTAACCGGATTTTGTGATAGCAATAGGGGAATTTTATATTGAATAGGTACAAGCATTTAATGAAACCCTTAACCTGTAATATAGTTTATTAGTTTTTTCAAAAATTACTGGGAAAATACCTAAGCGTAAGCCCTAATTTAGAATTGCAATGTCTATCTACATAATTGATATCTTTTATGAATAGAATTACTTTTAAATAATAATAATTCAGCGCATGAAAACGTTACTCAAAGATTAATTAGCATATCTCCTTAATTTTTGATCCTACAACACTCTCTGCAGTTTTCCCCCACTGTGGTAAGAGATTCTGAATTCAAAACCAGCATCACAGCTGTAGTTAGAAAATACACATAATAATATTAAACAGAATAAAAAATAAACAAGAAAAAGATACTTAAATAACATGCACAATCACAATTATATTACTTTATTAAATAATTTTTAAACATTAATACACTCATCCTTCCAGCTTCAACGTCCCCGAATTCAAATCACAAGACTATCCATAAATTAAACATATTTATATTGCGATATTCCATTAGCAAAATTAGTTGGCCAATTCAAGCTGAGTGAAAGTCGGTTGCTCACCTGCTTTATTTCATAATTCATAAGTCACATGCCCGACCCGAGATCAAGGAGCCTGACTTTTATTTACAAACACAGCACACGGCGGCATTTTTGGTGTCAACAACAAGCAGGATAAGCAGGCGGCAAGGGGCAAGGAGGGAGCCCCCCAACAGATGTGGGTGGCAGCTGGCAGGAGCAGCAGCAGCAGCAGCAGCAGCGTTTGGTATTAGCAAAAGAAATTAAAGTACAAATCCCTTTGGTGACACTAACGGCAACCGTGAGGCAGACAAAACAAATGGGGGCAAGCCAGCCAGGGGTTGGGGGCGTTTGGCAGGCTGGAAGTTCAGCGACTGCGGTTGGCGTAAATAACATAAATTAAAATACAATAAAATAGACAACGAACTGTTGTCTGCCGTCTCCGGCAGGAGGATCCAGCCGAAAGCTCCTTCCTTCCTTCAGCAGTTCCTTGTTTCTGGCATTGATTGCCTCCGAGTTGCAAGAGTTCGTTGCTCATTTGACTCGCCCACAAAACCCACAAACTGAGCAAAATGGCAGAGCAAACTAAAGTGAATGACTTCTAAATTGCGAAAAATAAGACAAAGTGGTAGCACATTTTTATGCACACACAATCCGCAGACACACAAGCATTCAAAGTCATATATCGCCGGGGACACAGAAAGGAAAAACTAAGCGAGGAAAATAATTTACATATGTCACCACCAGTTGGAAAATATGGCTTTAAACGTAGGGTAATGCATGATAATAAAAGGAATATATGTCTTAAATAAATTGTATATTATTTCTTAGAACCATATTTTATTTTATGAATTTTTTTACAAGGTAGAAGATTTTCTGGCAGTGCCTTAACTTGCTTCTAGCCTTGCCTTTGGCCCGCGGATCTTTTGCAATTTAATGCACTTCGCCGCGCCATGCGACATCCATTTGCATGGGGGCCATTAGTAAAGAAAAAAAATACAGAAAAAAAATCCCCAAAAAAACATAAAAAAGAGCCAAAAAATATAAGATACCCGCTTATGAGTTCAGCTTTCAGCGGTTTTCAACAGGACTCGAGAGGAGGATGGAGAGGATGTCAAGGGAGCACCTCATATTTTTAGCACCTTGCGGGAATATTTTGAAAGAAAAAACCATAAGAGTCAAGAGTCAGGGACACCGTGCTAGAAAGGTAATTTGAAGTACACAAACTATAAAATATTAAAAAGTATTTCAACGAACGACAACAGACACAAACGAAATAACAATGAAACTAAAACTTTAAACTGTGTCGTCTATCAACGAGTGTGAGCAGGAGCAGGAGGAGGTGTGGTGGGAGTCCCAAGGAGCAAAGACAAATGCCTGGACATCGAGGACATCGTCTGACACTTATCGGGTCAAACGGACAACGAGCCACTAGGGGATGCTCGCTGGCTACCGTCACTCCTGCTGACTCTTGACCCCTTTCAAAGGGCGACTACTTTCAGCGGCAAATGAACTTTGGGACCAACTGGACCCTCAGCTCAATCAATTAGCAGCCATCGACAGCCGGACATCTAGCCAAGGATTCCTCGGATAATGGCTTTCGGTTTGGGTTTAATTCGATTTTTAAATCGTTTTGGTTCAAAGTTCAAAGATAGTAATAAAATAATTATAATAATTACTAAACAAGTTGTAAACATTGTTTTAATTTACTTACTATTCCTGCTCTTGATATCTTCACCCTTTAAGAATTCAAAACTCACAATTTTAAGTCTGCTTAATTTAATTTCCAAGACTTCATAACTTTTTTCCTTAAAGAATATTAATCTGGCTTTTATTTTATGCAGAATATTTAAGATGTGGTAATTAAAAAATATGAATCCATGCAAGTAACACCAATATCTAGACACCTAACACCTTTTTAGACTCAGTTTTTGGCCAGAAATATTGCAAATAAATTAATTTTTCCTTAAACAATTACCTTGATGATTGGCATCTCCGTCTCCCAGGCCAGATTCACATTCAATTATCAAGCTCAAGCCGAGCTGTAAGCCATTTTCAAAGCCAAGCAGAAGGCCAAGGCTGGTTGAAAATAAAATTTTTTATTGGGAAGTATGACTAGCGGATGGAATTCCCGTCTTAACGACAAACTTTTCGCAAAACAAATTTAAGCCACCACGTTCACACATTGGGTATTTCCCCTGGAAGAGACTCCAGCTCCAGCTCCCAACTCCCAGGAGTTTTTTTTTTTTTTGAGCAGGATAAGATGAAGAGCGATGACTGAAATGAGTTTCCAACTTTCTGGCGTTCGATCGAAACGTGACTTCTTAGCCGGTGCGGTGCGTTCACTCCTCGGCTTGTGATATATGAGACCGGGATTGCCATGGAGAACCCACGACGGAGAGAACCCATGGACTGCATCCATCTTCATCTTCCAGCTTCGGCTTCAGCTTCAGCTTCAGCTTCCATCGTCCCACTGGCAAACAAGCGGCAGAGTAGAGTTACTTCTGAATAAATGATGCCACAAGCCACAAAGAGACTCCACTTAATTTATCACAAACAACACACATGTATGAATATTTTTTTTGTTGGGCTAAGCAACTTCCTAATTGCCGGAGGGTTTAGTCCCAAATATCAAGTACAGGTGGGTCTCGATAGAGCCTTCACTTGGACAGCTCTTTATCAATAAATGTTTACAATATTCAAGCTCTTAATAGATTTTAGTTTATATTTTTGGGGCAAAATTGAATTTTTTAGGTAGAAATATAAATTCTTAGATCAAAGGGTTTCTTTCCGAACTAAAGTGTGCCAGTTCAGAGGTTAGTCTTTGTATAAAATATGTATATATACATTTTATATCATCCCTTAAGAACCTGTAACTTGAGTTGCCCCAAAAATATATATATATATATATGTATAAACAATTTGTAATGCCTGATTATTTGGTCGAGGCCTTAACTCAACTTCCCCGCCGCCTTTTTGGGGTCAAAGTAAGGGATTGAAAATGCCACGAAGACAGGCACGATTTTCAACTTGAGGGAGAAGAACGGAAACGGAAACTCAAGTGCGCCAGGTAAGACGCAACTAATTGCTGGCCAAAAACCGAAGGACGCGTGTAAGCTGTTGCTACACAGCATTAATTGCAAGTATTTTCCACAATTGCACAGCACACACACACACACACACACACACCGAAAACTGTTCAAGGTTTACCTTGAAGTATTTGCCACGGGTGAATGCGCTTTTTGACCTACTCGACGGGCCAGGTACATAGGTGAGGTGGCGGCAGGTGAGAGAGCGAGAGATTGAGACTGTGACTGAGACTGAGATGGAGGGCCTCTTGACACGTGTGTTCTGAATAGAGGAAATGAAAGTGGAATCGCGCGGTCGGAGGACTCGGCGGCGGCGGCTGCGGCGGTGGCCTGATGGTTTGGAAATAATCAGGAACGTGCCCCAGATTTCCGGAATACTTTGAGAGCGTGTGTGTGTGTTTCAGTGTATGTGTGTGGGGGTGTGTGGGGGGAAAAGCAGAGATGCCGCCACATCCATGGCATCCCATTTTCAATCATTGATGATTAATCAGACATCAGCTGGTAGTAAGCGTTTGCTAACCCACTAAGCGCCATCCCCAGGACCGCCCCCCTTTTTCCTTGCCTTGCCTTTCCTCAATTTTCCCTCATTTTCACAGATCTCGGTTCATTTTCCTCATTTTCTTACATGGAAAGAATTCTTGGATTTTCCTTAATTTAAATTATATATGGTTAATAGTTTGTAATTGCTTTTTAATCGAGAAAAAATGCCAGATAAGACCGAAAATATTGTTATCGAAATAAGAAATATCGAACAAATCGCATTAAATGCTAAAACATCGATATAATCGATATAAATTGAAGGAATGACTTAGGAGATGGAAATTGGTACAATATATCGAAAAGAATATCTATTTATCGCAACTATTATGATACATTAACCATTAACCATCGATATAATCGATATAAATTGAAAGAATTGCTTAGGAGATGGAAATTGGTATAATATATCGAACAGAAGATCGATTGATGGCACAAATTTTGATACATTAACCATATAATGCCATGTGCTGTCATTCCTAGCTCAATTAATTATTTTACTCTACCCTTTTTCTCGCTGTGCACCTTCCCCTTTGGCTGACGACTTCCCCATTTTTTTTTTTCTGTCCTGAAAATGATGATGAGGACGCGGCAGAGGCTACTCCGTGCCGTGCTGCCTTGGTAGTAAATCTGTTTTGGTTGCTTCATTAAAAATTAAACAGTGCGGCAATTTGGGGCGGCAGTAGTGGGCGGGGTGGGCGGAGTGGATGGCTTGGTGTGGGGGGAGGCGGGGCCATTTGCATTAACATCAAATCAAAGCCGAGCAAAGAGTGTAGCATACTTTAGGGCTTTTAATAAACTCAACTCAACGGCAGACAAGACAACACGCCGGCTAAGAAGCAGACAAACGACTACCGAAAATTTTAATAAAGTCTTCTCCTTCTTCTGGTTCTTCTTCTTCTTCATCTTGGTGCGCCTGCCACGCCCCCCTCCTGCGAAAACCGCCTCCGGCTGTCTGGGAGCTCCTTGTTTTATTTCATTTACAGTTCTGCATAGTTTAAGGCGTCTCTTGGTGAAGCCTCAGCCAAAAAACAGACAAAGCAAAAAAAAAAAGAAAATAAAACAAGCCAGATTCATATTTATAAATAAAGGAAGAAAGTCGACAATAAGACGGCGAAACCAGTGTGGCTTAAATAAGCAAACAGTTTTGCCTATTCTTTGCTAAATATTTATACTTTATCTATGATTGGGTTGTAGCTTGCGAAACTAAAAGTCAGGGCTTGTCGGAAAATATATAATATAATTTTAAGAGGTTTATAAATGTTATGCCTTTACTTTGCTAATAATATTTATACCTTAATTTTATTTTATAAACAAGTAAAGAGTTTTTAAAGTCCCAGAAATCTATGAACAAATCAATGAGAGGAAGTTGCCTCTTACAAATCACTTTTAAGCATATATAATATATAATAAATATACATAGGTTGCAACTCCTTTTTATAATAATTGAGCTTAAGTTAGAATTTAAACTTAAACTCAATTATAATAAATATAAGTTGCAACCTATATTTATTATATATTTTTTACATAACAATATTAAGGAAAATCTGTAAAAGTAAACCGTTCCATCAGTATTAAGCCAAGACCCAGAAAAAAATACAATAAATAATAAGAAATATATTTTTTCTTATAAGCCTTTAAGAATTATCAATATATTTTTGGGGGGAGTCATACCTATAATCACTCAAAGATTTATTAATCTACCCGTTAATTTTTATTAATGCCTGCCAGCTCATCCATCACCACATATTCGTAATACCCGGCGATTAGAAGGAAAAGCGAAAAATGCTTACACAAAATTCATTGGAGCATTAAGTGCCCGCCGCCCGGGCTTGGCAAGGAAACGAGAAAGAAAATTTCCGGCGAAATGTGTACACACACACAAATAGGAAATTATATATGCACATTACAGCGCAGATTTTGCCACTTGACACACACACACACACACACACAGACAGGCTGGAGAAATTCGGCTTTTGTTTTTGTTTTGCAACGTTTTTTATATATCTTTTTTCTTTTTTCTTTTTTTATTCTTTTGGTGGAATCTTCATCTCGGTGAAGCCGAGCAGAAAGTGACAAGACAGAAATGTCGACTTTTAAGCATAGTTTTTGCGCTCATCTTTCCTCCATCATATGCCCTGGCCATGACGTTGCCCCAAAAAGTAGGCCCAAAAACAATGGGCCAATTGTCGTAGGTCGAGCTGGCCAAAAAAAAAAAAGAGAAAAGAGAAAAACAACATCCCCCTATGAGTTGTTAACATATTAAGGAGATTTCACTTAAGTGCGCCCAACATCCTATTATATAGGAGCTGCGCAGCCCAAAGGTTAATGATGAGAAACCCTCCTCCCCATCCTCCTCCTCGAGACCCGAAAAAGTAGGCAACACATTATTCTACGCCGTTGTTTTCGCCATAATGAAATGTGTTTCAAATTGCCCATAAAAGTGTGCAAGAGAAGGGAAAAGGCCAACAAGAGCCCACTAGACGTAATTTTAATAAAGTACATGTGTGAGTACATTTAATGTTGACAATATTTCGATGCCCCTTTAGCATAGAGCCCATAAAATAAGAGGCATGTTTTCAATAAATGCGACAAAACCATAACTGTCCACAAAGTCTAGCTTACTTTGCATTTAAATTGTAGCTAATAAGAATTCATAACAAACTTCTATATAAATATTTATACCAACAAGAATTCCATCAATCTCTAATAAATATATTACTTTCTCTTATTTAATTGTTTCGTTTTTCTTAGAGTGCATTCTCTTTAATTGATAGTTTCACCTGGCATATAATTACCTTTCTCTTTGAGCGATGTATTACCGTCAAATTGAGTGTGTAAATTGCCTTAAAAATACAAAAAAAAAAACAACATAAAATGTTCAGCCTAATGGCAACGATTCTATTAAAAATGATTTATGAACCGACAACACCCACTCACAAATCACTCGCCATTTGCCTGGCGTACACCCTTTTCTTTTTGTGGACCCCAGAGGTCCTGCTGCGGGGGGTCCTTTGCAGGTGAAGGACATGAGATGGCGAAATTCCGGCAGCGGCAGCGGCAGCTCTGGCATGTGTCTGTGAATTTGCGTTCATTTGTGCAAAGCGAGTGCGTGCTATTCGGGGCGTGGCTGTCAAAGCACTTACACTCACTCATCCACAAGCAAGACACACACACGCACACACTCTCCAGCACACATCAGCCATACACACACACCTACTCACACATGAGCTGGCAGCTGAATGGGCATATTTTTGGCATGATTTAACACTTAATTAGCAGCGTTTTTGACTCGAGTGTCGCCTCATCATTGTCAGTGGCTCGTGGCATACGGGGCGTATGAGTAATCACCATAAACGTTATAATCAAGCATAAACACACATAAACGTTACTACTTTACACCGAAAGAAAATGTGTGAAGCTTAAAACTGTTTAAAAAAAATTACACATACGCAAGAGAGTAAGATTTGTATGTATTATTTGTTCCTGAAAGAAGTTTGAACATTGCTAACCCCTTTTTTTAGATATAAAATATATTAACCATAAATTTCTCACTGTGTACGCACACACACACACACCCACACACGTATCCCTTTTTGCCGTTGCCAGCTGTGTGAATTATTAAATAAGCAACATGGCGGACAGCACAGAAATAATGAAAAATAAAACCCAAATGTTGCATACTTCTCAGCTGAAGGGATTTCATCCGCTCGCTGCCTGTGTGTGTGTGTGTGTGTGTGTGTTTGTGTCAGATTGTGCCAGGTGTGTGTGTGTGTGTATTGGCCAGGATTTTGCTTTCGGTTAACGCTTCTGCAAGCGTTTCCCGGAACGTAATCGGTTCTTGATGGCCAAAAGCCGTCGGTGGGCAGAGATTTGTTCTTAAATTTATGTAGATGCTTAGTGCAAATTACATTTGGAAAGTTCCCCCAGGAAGCAAAAGTCTCTGGCCTCTTCACTAGCCCAGTTTATTCATGGCTCTAACCGATGGTATTGAACACAAGCAGCCATTACCTTTATCTTAACACATATCTCAGTTTGTTCTTATAAATAAACTTTCCTAAATTTCCACTAAACTAAGCAACAATTACGACATCTTAGTACTTGTGCTTAAATTGCAATTTTTTTTATCAGTTTTCCATTTTCTTCAGTAATTAAATGAAGAAAAAAATGCATGAGATGAAGATCTGTGCCAAACGGAAATGAAAAACATCTAGCGGAAATTCCATAGCACACAGCATCTGCTCATATATAACACACACATGTACGATTGCTAAATGCAGGAAAATTGTGCAGTTTTCATCTTGTCTAGCTGCTAGGTAGCACACGCTCTCTCTCTAATTAGCCTGAAATTTCCATTTCAATTTAGCATTTTGTCCTCTCTTTGAGGCGGCAGCAGCAGCTCGCACTCTGAAGTGGCCGGAATCTAGCTAAAATATTTATAATAAATGCATGTTGCATAACATTATATTCCTTTTATTTTTATTCACTTTTCGGAGTATTCTGGGGGGGGGTGTGACACCCTCACATTGGCATCTTTAAGCCATACATACATATACACCCTCAGAGCCATCGCCCGTCCTTACATACAAAATAAATAATTTCATTTGACTTGCAAATGCTGGCTGGCTGATGCCACGCAATGGCAATGGCAGCCACTCTCAGCTGAGACCCCTCACCGTATCCCCTGAGCTCCTTTCTTCCCCTCCCTGAGCCGAGGCCATAATGCCAGGCATCAGCTATATGGCTACAGCTATAGCTTTCACAGTAGCGTCGGCGGCAACAACAACAACAACAACAACAAGAACAAGAGCCGGGCAAAGGAAAACAATGCCAAGAACAGTGCAAACAAAATGGTAGCAGCAACGCATATGAATGGAAGGAACAACAGCACGAACACAAGCACCAGAAGCAGCACCAGCACAAGCACAAGGGGTTCCAGCGTAAGTCCACAGACAAGTAGGAGGCCAAATGCCCTTTTTCGATATTATTGTCAGGTGAAACAAACACCTCAAAAGGGCAGGTGGGGTGGGAGTAGGGAAATGGTCAGAACACTGAGGCATTACAAGCACTTGAAAGGGATATTTAACTCATTTATTTCTTATATAAGAAATACTTAGGATTGGTTATAGGTGTATCCGAGTTGATATATAGACCATTGAATATTCCTTTTAATATCAAACAGAAAATATAGTAAAGTTTGATATACTAAAATTTAAAAATAACGAAAATTAACGGTAAAATTTCGCATATATAAAATATATATAAATATATATATAATATTAATAGTATCGATAACAAATATGGGAAGTTATATTTCATTTACTTGTATTTTTTTAAGGACTATATTTAGCAAACGAAATGTTGTATTATTTGCTAATATAATATATTTTCCAAAAATAATAGTTTAAGCTAAGCTTAGGCTCTTTTATGGCACAGTTCGATATATATTAAATATATATATTTAACAGAATGTCGATTATCTTGCATATAGTTATCGATATACTATAAATACATTGTTTTTTCACCCATCCCTGTTAATTGCCAAAACGTAATTTGCTGGTAATTATGTAGCCAAGATTCGTGCTCAGAAAAGTAGGTAGCATTTTCATTACTTCAGTGAAGTGCTTTGTTTTTTTTTTTTNAGATGAAACACTGTGAGTGTAGCCCAGCAAAAACAAGCTGCATGCAACATTTTTGTGCCATCGCCTCGCACTTCCTGTGTGTGTGTCGCTCCCTCAAGTGCAACACACTCGAAAGCTGTGGCACTCACGGCGTTGCCTACTTTTAGGCCACAGTGCCATACATATATAAGAGAGAGCGTTTTAAAAACGCCTGCAAAACGCTTGCAGGCCGCACGAGAAAGCTAACTAACGTGCGTGTGAAATTCGCAGAGGAAAAATCACTAGCCAACAAATATACAAAGTTTTTCAAGCCGAGGCTTAAATTTGGGTTAATAAAATAACACATATATATATGTATATATATTTTATTATTATTTACAACTAAAGTTTTAGCTTGAAACACGAAATTTTTGTATATATATTCCGATGTGCATGTTAACTGGTGTAATTAATATAGCATGAGCGAAATTTAAGCTGGAGGCGAGGGCTTTTAATGCATTTTCAATACATATTCATTAAAAATTAATTAACGCCAACCCGCCCCGCCGCTGGCAGCCTCAAGTAATATCATTTTAATTTGATATTTACAGCAGTTTCCCCCGCCGCGGGCTGGGGAGGGGAGTATAGTATTGTTTACATGGCGACTCCCCTACTGTTTGCATTCAATATATATATATTTTTAATGTAATTAACACACCGAACATTACGCCCCCGACAACAATAACAATAACAAAAGTGCCGACTGGGCAGAAAAACGTAACAGAGGAGGGGTGTGGGGTGGGAGTGGGTGATAAAAAACGCAGCCAAAACGCCCTAGAACCGCACTCAAAACGCAAGCTTTTAATATAAGTTGCGCCAAGGCAACAAACGCCGCGGCGGCATCAAGTCAGCAACTTTTTAATGAAGCGCACCCACACACCCACACACACACACACACACACACTCACTGCATTTTCTATTTTCATTTCCATTTCCACTTGCCCACCAAATGCTGACCACGATGATCATCTGTCCAAGGCTGGCTGTGGAAATCGCCCCAAGGCAACTGCATCCGCGTCCTCAGGCAAATGATACGCCCAAGTTGACATTTTTGCAGCCAAAGATAAATGTGAGAGAGCTGTGTGGGCACTAAGCGACGGCTGGATAATTAGATGGTCACGGGCAAAAAGGGCAAAGCTCAAAGGTCGTCGCGGGAATACTCTTTAGAAAGATCCTAAATAAATTCCGAGCAAGTATAGATACTTTACAGGCTAGATACTCCATAGGAAGCCCACAAAAAATATTTCCAACAACAATTACAGCTGGTAAAAGTTACTACACAATTTTACAAGGATTCCCCATCTCCACCTGACAACCCTGAAAACCATAAGAAGCGTATTGCATAGAATAATATACATTTAAGTGGAAAATATTAGGTAGCTAGCTCTTTATGTAATTACCTTGAGAAAAGCTTTGCAAATCAAATAAAAATGATTCAAAATATAATAACTGAACCTTTCACTAGACACCCTGACAACCCTGGCCACCCTGGCCACCCTGGCCATCATGACAACCCTGCTTAAGTCATTTAACCCAATAGTTTCAATTAAGACAGTAAGCCCAAGTTAATAATTTGGCCACGAAGGAAACCCCTTGTCAAAGACGGATTCAATGCTTTGCTTGTTGACCTGACAACCCTGCGACAGGCGCCAAACACTTGGCGGACAGCGGAAAGTTGAAAGCTCGAGGGATTCAGCCATTAGAGCGCGTGGCAACCCTAATGCATTCTGAAGTATTTGCGGTTCACTTTCGGCGAGATGTCGCATTCGTCAGCGTCAACTTAACGCCATTCCCCGGATTCCCTGGATTCCCCGGATTCCACGATTCTCCGGATACGTCTGCGGCGTATTCTTGCGCTGGTCTTAGTCGGTCTCAGCATTATCCTTATCCTTGCCACTGAGGCGCTGTTATCCTGACTGTCATATTTGTGGCTCAAGTGCAGCACTTTGTTATTTTTAGCGTCGTCGTCGCCGTCGTCGTCGTCGTCGTCGTCGTCAACGTCTCAGCCCCTGGCGCCCCATTTTAGCCTTTATTTCCCCCATCCTTTAGCGACGCCTTTTATCACCCGCCAACTTTCTCGTTCTGGTTCATCTTTGGTTGTGGTTTTGTGTTTATTGACGACGCAGCAAAATTGATGATGCAAATATTTGTAACCATCATTGTGCACTGTGCACCACCCTGCTTCCTTGGGCCGCCCCCTCACTCCAACTGGAAAACACTCGAAGCAGTTAGGGAAAACTGCAGAATTTGTAGTGAGAAATTGTGTAGGAAATTTTTTATAAACGTTTTTTTAAGAATTTTAATTATTCAAGTATAAATATTGTAATTAATACTATATTTGCAATTTTATTTCATAGAAATAACAAGCGGGTTAATGTTAAAATTGAAAATAAATTAAGTAACTATTTAGAAATAAATTAAATAAGCTTTGCAGTTAAATATCTATAGCTCTTATACTTTAATAGAGGGATGGGCACGAGATATAAAGGTAAGACACAGACTCTGCTCGAGAATCCTCTTCTCTTACGCCAAAATTTCAGTGGCATTGTTATATTTTTTTTGTTGTGCTCACTGTAAAAGTCACTGAGTGACCACCTAGGCTTTAATGTATCAATTTAAGTACACATATATTCTATTACTAATACTTTCTAACCCTTTTTGTTTGCCGTGTCCCCTTTTTCGGATCTCCATCTCCCCCATTTGCAGTTATTGCACTTTGTCTGTTTGGCTTTGGTTGTTGTGATTAACAAGTAAGCTCGTGGCTTTCAATGCCCTTACCCCCAGCTCACACTCTCCCCTCCCCTGTGTCTGTCTCAGTTCCAGACAGTAGTAGCAGGAGAAACAGAAACAAATACAAAATACAAAATCAACAATAAAAACAACAAAAAAGCAGGCAAGCGCTGTGTGGCAACTTGGTAGCACAGTGTATACTACACTAAGCCATGTCTTGGCTCTTAATTCTATTTGCCAGAGGCAATACCAAATGGCCAGTGTGCCTGGCATCCTTGAAGAACAACAACACAATGGGAGACACAATGGTTTAAATAATAAACACTCTAAAAGATTGCCAGCTAATTGGAGGGGATTTCGTGTTATTTACCAGTTTCTATTGATAACAGGGATTAGATTTTTCATTTACATAGAAGAAATCCCGTAAATATCTATAAAATAATGAGGATTTAAGCAATAAACAATGAGAAATTGAAATAGAAACGAAAAACAAATAGAAAAAGGGATTTAAATTTAAAGAAATCTAGCTTGGATTTATTTGTAAGTCAAGTTTACTATATTTAATACTTTTTTATATAATATATTAAATAGAGTTTAGAATATTTAAGATATATTTTAGCTTATTGGGGATCATACATTAATCATTATTTAAGTTAAAGGTTTTGTAATACATAAATGGGTGAATTTCTTGAAGAATTATTTCTTTACATGATTTTATCATTTAAGATAAAATATAAAAAAATCAATGCAGCCTTAAACCAGCGAAAAAAAACAAATAAAACTACATTTAATTAAAATATATTTGCGGGCTATTAACGATTTGTGGCCTGTTATTTTTAAAGACCCGCAATTGCAATTTTCACAAAAATATTTTTGTTCCCATTTCGATATTTCTATTTTGATTCGGGGCAATTATTCAGCGATTTATTTCTCGCAGAACGAAAACATTTCGCCAGCTTTCTGGCTGGATTTAATTGTTCGATTTTGTTATGCCTTATTATTGATCCAATAACAATTAATGCCGCTCCCCAAGACGTCACACACATTTTGCGCGCCGCCCTCAATCAGTTTTTCCCCACCATTTTCATCATCATCTTCATCAGCATTGGCGGCAGTTTCCCGTACCGCCCCGCCCCGCCCCGCCAATCCATTCATCCATCCATCCATCTGTCCATCCATCCATCTATCCATCCATCATCCATCATCTAGCCGCAATCGAAGCGATCTGTCTGCATTGTTTTGCCTAAAAATAAACATCTTCCCTCGAACGTGATCTTTTAAGAGGGCCCCCCCATATAACATGGCACAAAATGTTTCGCATTTTGTGTTTATCTATCTTTGTTTCGGATCGGGGGATCTCTACCTCCCTCACCTCGGATCGGATCGGTCTAATCACGTCACAATTTTAAACACCTGGCGGCGGCGACGACGACGACGACGACGGCGGCGGTGTTGCGACCAATTTCCACACTTTTATTTTCAACATTTAGCTTATTTTCAAAATTGAATTTCAGTTTTATGCCCTGCAGTTGTGTTGCCGTTGCTTGTGTGATTTATTAATTGGATTTATATATATATATACATGCATATATATGAACATATGTGTCTGTGTTGGCCATTTCCCGCAGCAATGTCAGTCATTACTCTGAAAGTCTGGGCTAGCTGGGCTACCTGTTTCTGAAAATGCTTTTTTAATATGTTCTTGACATTTACTCAATGCAAATATGCTTTTATAAAAGGCAATAAACTAAAGTGGTTTCCCCCCCAGCTATATTTTGTATAATATTTGCAATCTTTAAAGTTGAAATTAAATAGATTTTTTCACATAGTTTTTCCCATGAGTTTGTCATTCGTTCTTGGAAGGGGTTTGGTGTTTGCCTAATATTTAATCAGATTTTAGTCACTGAAGCATTTTGCCACATTTTTTGGTTGTTCGGTTTTTCAATTTGTATTTTGCCAAAAGAAAACGGAACGAAGCCAGCAATTTTCGTGCCAATTTATTGAGCGTGCGAAGATTAAAGGCAACAAGTTCTCACACAAATCTCACTGCAATTTTCCCTCTCTCTCTCTCTCTCTCGGGGTTTTTTCTCTCTATGTCTCTCCTTGTCTCCCAGCAGCAGCGAGATTTGAGATTGCACACATATGCATGATAATTAATGTTAATTTTAACACGCATGGGCATTTCGGGCATTTAATAGACCCCAGGCGTCATTAAAACTATTTAACGATTACAAAACTGTCGAAATGAAAAAAAAAATGTCTAAAGGTGGAAGCATTAAGGAAGTCAATACCAAAGGAAGGATATTTATAATTATATTTATTTAATATTTATAAAAAATAAGAAAGGAAAGGAGTGACTTTGAAAAGGAGATAGAATTTCAAATGTATTTATCTTTAAAAACCAGAGACTGTAAGCGTTATAAGTTTTTAAATACTAAAAAAGTGTTAATGATTATATTTTGAATTTATTTAATGAATGGAATTGGATGAATGCATTTATTTATTTAATAAAAACATGAAGATGAGATTTAAAAATAAACTCTGTTAACTTTATAGCAAGTAAATGGCAAACAAAATAATTTTAAAACATACTATTTGCATTTTTTAATATTTTAAGGTGGGCTATTGGACAAATTCCCATTTACTATGCTGATTTTAATTATTTATAATATTTTTTGCGCTTGATTTATCCCTAAAGATGCCTTCTTCTATAGTCATACATAAATTATTATATTATTTCATTTATTCTATATAATTTGAATTTTAAACTGATTTTTTAATGACTTTTTTCCAATTTAAAAATTAATCACTTTTAAAAATTAGAGTGTTGTACATTATTTAATACTTTGCTTGAGGACACCTTATAACCTTAAGAACATATTAACAATACTGTGTGTGTTCTCTGGCCAAAAACAAAGGCCATTCAGTATAAATGCCAACTTAAAGCACAATCCAATCGCAGTGGCAACTCAATCAAAGTTGCTCCAAGATAAATATGGCCAAGGCAAATGCACTTTGTCAACTCTCCGAGTCTTTTAATTAGCAAAAGTTGCCGCCGGCATGATTTGCAACCTTGCAACTTTCTCGATTCGGCGGTGCAGCAGATATTCAATTTGCCATTTTACCCCCAAAGAGCAGATAAAGATCAACATTCGAGCCAAGTTGGGCGGCACAAAAAAAAAAACCCATTAAACAGGCATAAATCAGAGCAGAAGTTGGCAGCCAAGCATAGATACATAGATACATAAATACATACATAGATACTTGGATACTTGGATGCTTGGATACTTATATGCTATATGTACTTGTATGCAAATGCCCATTGATGCCCATCTGGGCATCTCTATAAATTTTCATTGAGAGCCCGCCAAGTGCTGCTCATAATCATTAATTTGCATAACTTTTTGTGCGCGGCGTGCAACATGTCGTATGAGCAATGCGGTCATCGCCCCCGAAAACATAAAAAGAAGACAACAACAACAACAGCAACACCCACATCATCATTATTATCAACATGACGCCCCCGAATGTTACACACATTAAAATAAAAAGCACATTTGTCATTCTTTTTCTCCTTTTTTTTTTTTGCTCTTGGCATTGACTTTGTTGGCCCTGGCCATGGCCCCACAGTTTTTGGCTCAGTTTTTCACTGAGTTTTTCCCCAGTTTCATCTGCCAAATATTATAGGCAATTTTTGTGGTCATAAAAAGCTACAAATTGAAATCAGAAACTAGTTTACACAGGCAAATAAGGATTTATTGATACTTCATATACTTAGTTTATATTTTAACTATTTATATATTTATATTTAAGGGAAACCCCTGTATTTTTTTCCTTGTAAATAAACAAAGACAAAAACCATCAACAGAAAGCTCTTACAAGAAAAAGGGACTTGAAATACCAAACAATATCTTTTATGATCCAAAAATTAAATTATAAAAACACTCAAAGCGTAGTTTTTATGTCCAACAATCAAATCAAATGCCTGGCATATCAACTATTTACTGTTCCCATGACGAACACAAAAAAAAAAAACAAAAAAACCCAGCCAAATATTGCGACAGCTACAAAGAGCAACAAAAAATCAAGACGAGCTGGGAGCGAGTTCAATGTCTCGTAAATCTTTCTCGTTTTATACGCGACGGCCACCCACTGAGACAGAGAAAAAGAAAGAAAGAAAACAACAGCCAGATCTGGCACGCCCCCTTTGTTAGCCAGGCCCTAATAGTGGACGATAAAACAAGTGCAAAAAGTAAGCACAGCAGTCACAGCTGTCCCACAGTTAGCGCCCTTTGATAGATGGCCGAAAGCGAAGAAATCCTAGTGCCAAAAGCAAAAAACAAAAAAGAAACGAAACGAAACGGAGGCAAAAGCGAAACAAATTTGTGATGACATTATGTGGAGAGAGGGGAAGCCAAAGAGAGGGGGGGAGGGAGAGTGTGAATAAGCTTTAGCCTATTTATGGACGATATTGGAGAGAGACTGCTGTCCAGATTTATGAAACCAGGGCCATCCATCGCCATGGCTGCTGTTGCACAGAGAGAAGAATTAAGTGTCGAAAAAATATAGAATTTAAAGTTAAAATATCTATTTTATTAATAAAAATTGAGCATATATCCGAAAATATTATTTTATCTAAACGTATTTTTTCCCAACTCTAATTTAAATGTTTTAAACTAAATTATATTAGCATAATGATTACTTTGAATTATATTTTTTCAACAATAATAACTTAAACTAAGCTTATGCTTTTTTTTATACAGTTCGATATATCAAACAGAATATCCATTTATCGCAACGGTAAAATATCGATTTATAAATCGATATATCGATATTTTCTGCCATTCCTAGGCAAATAATCGATTAGTTTATAGACAAAGCCACTCGAATTTATGGAAGAGTGCTTCGAGTTGTATTCCCAACTTAATAAATTTAAAGAGCTCTAAAAAAGTCTCACAATTTCTCAAATATATTTTATTTTCTTGTATATAAATGCTTGAAATTATTTCCCCTTTTCTGCAAGTGTACCCTTCAGATGGAAAACAGACCGAATTTGATTTTCCAACTGTCCTTGATGGAAATGCGACGACTGTTGCAGCTGCTGCAACTTGAATGAACTGTTGACTCGCAATTCGGGGCAAGAAATTTCCCATACAGCCAACCTCAAGGGTCTCTTCAACTAAGAAGTAAAAAATAAAAAATAAATAATTACAAAGTAAAGTCACACAAAAAAAAAAAAAAAGGAAAAGCGACGAGCAGAAGTTCTTCACAAAAAAGTATTGAACAAGTTTTGTTTGGGGGGAAATTGCAGCTGGCATCAATATGAATATTCATTGCGAAACTTTGTAGCAAAGTGATTTATTTTCTAGTAAAAAAAAGCGACAGAGGTCATTAAAAATTGTTTATAAAGAGATTTCAATGAAACACAATAAATTAATATTTACACAAAGTTAGGCACAAAAATATGAATTAAATAGGTTTCCCATTTTATTTTATTTTTATACCCTTGCAGGGTATTATAATTTTAGTCAGAAGTTTGCAACGCAGTGAAGGAGT
>JAEIIU010046150.1:0-11342 GCA_018874675.1 Drosophila baimaii
GAGATGACTCCTTCACTGCGTTGCAAACATCATGGCAAAACTATTATACCCTCTGCAAGGGTATAAAAAAAAGAACAAAAACAAAAATCAAAGAACTTGACAAGTCTCTTCTTTATAACATTTATTTCGCTTACGTTCGCGCTTTTGTATCCTTTCGCCAGTCGCGACGCCCATTTGCTGCAATTTAACAGTTGATATTTCTCGTTAGCTGCCATAACTTCTACTCCTTGTTGGAGATGGGGGTGATGGGGGTGTGAGGGTGTCTTCCTCCTTTTGACAAAGGCGAAACTTTTGTCTACCGCAAAAGCAAAATGAAAATCGTTCATTGAACCGTGGGCTTGGCCCGCCGCCATTTCCCTCTCCCTCTGTCTCTCTCTGTGTGTCTCTGTCTGACTCTCCTTGTGTCTCTGTCGTCCTTCGTGTCATTTAATCCATTTCAAAGTTTTCTGTTCCGCCGCCGCCGCCACATTCAACAATGTGTTGGACGTGGCCGTCGTGGACGTGGCCTCGCCTCCAATCCATCCATGATGTCTTCCTCCAATCACCCTTCACCCTTTACCCTCTCCACTCTCTTTCGCATATATCGATAGGAAAAATCTAGTGGATTTCCATTAGGAATCGTCAGATTATCCAGTTTAATTGACTCTGAATTTAGTTGCTTAAAAGATAAACTGTATTAAAAAAAAAGAAAGAAAAAGAAATATATATGTATGTGTAAGAACTGGCATATTCTACTGATACGGACTGTACGGACTGTCACTGTGATTAACGTACAGCACAGCTCATTTCGTATGATTTATTGAGTGTGCTGTGTAATATGCCCTGCTCGGCCCCCCTCCCTTCGCCACCGTCATTGAGTGGCACACATTAAGTATACGGCCCGTGTGACCAGCGACCAGAGCAACAATTGCATATTGTACTTAATATGATGAATATACATGTACATACATATATATATACATACGTTGAAGGAAAGTTATGTACATAATGAGGCAGGGAAGGGGCAGATGGAGAGGCAGAGGCAAAGGCAGAGGCCGAGGCAGAGGCAGAGGCAGAGGCAGAGACAGGAAAGAGAGACAGGCATTGTTGAGCCTGGCCAAGTGGCACAAATGGAGCAGCAATAACAGCAACAACAGGGATATATTAATAAGAACACCAACAACAAAAAAAAAGAAAAAAACAGCAAAGTAGAACAAGAAAAGGAAAAAAAAAAACAAGTGAAGCCAATCAAACAGTCAGCGGTTGTCAATTAAACTTAATTATGTTGTACTACAGACAGAGAGACAGACAGACAGGCAGGCAGGCAGGCAGAGAGACGGAGACTTTGGCAAGATGCTGGCTACTTGCCACGATGACAGCAGCCTTCCAGCCAAGTCTTAGACCTGAAAAAAAAACGGATAAATCTCTCCCTGCTAAATAAAACACTTAAAATGCAAAGAATAATAGAATCCCAGCTATTAAGACACTTTAATTTGTACTTTTAAATTGCCATTCAAAGGTAATTTAACTCAAATCAAGCCACCATTATGAATATACACTCGTTACTCGTATTATCATTTCTGTTGACTCAAAGCGCGATTAAGAATCAATTATTTATCCGATTCACTTGCCATTCTTTACTTACCTTAAACCCTTGGTGCACTAGCACCAGCATCGGCATTGCCAATAATCGTTTAGCCAGTGTGTGTGTGTGTGTGCTGTGCCATTTTTCCGCTCTTTTAGTGGCTAAGGTAAGCCTGCACTTTGGCACAGGGCAAGGACTAGCATTAATTAGGTGTGGGCGCAGTGCAAACAAAGCGGTTGGGGAAAGGGGGAAAAACTTGGGAAAATGGAAAAAAGGGGAAAAAGGGAAAAAAGGGGGAAAATGGTAAAGTGGAAGCGAAGCGCAAACAGAGGGCGACGAGCGCATAAATAATAAATGAAACACACAAATCCATGGCGCGTAGCCTCATATGCATTTTACATGCGATTGGCCACTAAATAAATAAATAAATTGATTTTATTTTGCTGCCTTAATTGATACACACACGTGTGTGTGTGTGTGTGTGTGTGTGTATATGTTTTTTTGATTTATTTATGCCACGCTCCGCATGCTTCCAATAATTGCCGTAATTGTATCCATAAATTAATTTATCTCAGTGGCAACCGAATGGGAATGATGCAGCAATTTGTTTGTTATTATACAATACAGTGATCCCTGTATCCTTCGTTATCCTGTATCTATCTATAAAGAAAAAGAAAGAAAAAAAATGTATAAAATCTTAGAAGAATGTGAGAGAATTCTGCAGTTCGAAAGATTCTTCCTCATTCCACAGAATGTGTGCAAATTTAATGAATCAATTTATTAGCAGGCATTTAGTCTTTGTAACCAACTTCATAAAAACCTTTTCTTAATTATTTGTTTACACCTTGAATTATATATTTAATTTATTTTTTATAATTTTCCCTTGATGTTATTTACTAATCAACCTTTTTTCTTTTTCTCTCTCTTCTTGCAGGTAAGCAGCAGCTTCGTGTGGGTGAAGACTTTGGTTTGGTTGGGTCCGCTCCAGGCTGGATGAAGTGTCAACCTAGTTAAACATCCAACGATGCTTATCCCACTCTGACTAAAGCCACCCACAACAAAAAAAGAACCCTCCAAACTCCAAGCAAGGCAAGGCAGGCAGACCTGCCAGCCTGTCACTTATTGCTGGCCCCGGGCAGCTTCCCTTGAATTAGCTGCCATGCAAAAATTGACGTTTATTGTTTTTAGAATTTTTATGAGCTGCTCTCCGCTGAAGTGAAATGGGTGGGATTGGGGAGGGGGGAGGCAAGGAAATATAAAGAAAAAAAAAACAAGAAAGAGAGACAGAGATCAATAGCAAAACGCCATTGACACGTTCGTGGGCAGAAGAGGGCACAAAATCACGCATACGACAGGGTGTTCAGTACAAAAAGCCACACATGTGTCGCAGTAAGTCAAGGATAAAGTGCAGAGGTGGAGAGTGATTAAATTAGATTAAAAAATATAGAAAGTTTGGCATATTTTCTGCTAAGATTCATACTAAATATTTAAATATTAAAAATCCCAAATCAATTTCCTGGAAATTTCCTTAAGACCTGTAAACGCGCTTTACATTAATCTGTTGAAAATGCATGCCAGTTGGCCACAGGAAAGACCTTGATTTCATATCACGCATACGCAGTGTGTGAGCCGCCAAGTGAAAAGCGTTGCCTACTTTTTGGGGCCACGGGCTTGGTCTGCGCTGCGCTTAAGCAGCTTTTCTATAGCAGCTCTGATTTAGTTCCACACACACACACAACGCACACACACACACGTGGATTTGCCTGCCGAAATTATATTTCATTTTTATTTTCTGTTTCTTTTTTGTTTTTTTTTTTTTTTTTTTTGCAACTCCCACTGAGAGGAAAGGAGAATAGAGTGAGATATAAGAAGAAACCCTTTTTTTTTATTTCGGTTTCTCTCTTTTTTTATGATTGTCTTGAGGATTTTCGTTTTACATTTGTATGAATTTTTAATATGCCAAGAAATAAAACAACAATGCGAGCCAAGAAGCCAAGAAAGCATAAATATCAAACAGCCAAAAGCAAAATGCAAAAAAAAGAAAAGCGAAAAAGAATCGGAATCGGAATCAGCATCAGCAGAATCAGAGAGCAACAAAGGTGGGGCCAGCCAGCAAATATAAAGATAAAAAGGAATATCAAGCCAAATAAACCTTAAGGACATTGTAATATTAATTCAAACGGACATACACAACACAACACAACAACAACAACAAAAGAAAAGGAAACTCACACACACACACACACACACACATACAGATAGAGTCTGAGAACTTGAAACGGTCTTAAGGCCCTTGGTTGCCTTTTATTTTTATTTCTTTTGTGGCTTATAAATGCTGCTCCCACACACACACATGAAATGGGAATTGTATAGAGAGGTAAAAATGTGCCAGAATTTGCACAAAAGTAATACACACACACACACACACACAGAGAGACAGACAGACACACACAGAAGCCCAAGATTATCAATGGGCTCTCTCTGGCTGTGTGGATTCCGCTTAGCCCAAGATCCTTTGTGCTTAATACTAAATTTTCGTAAAATTTCATTTGCTGTCAAATGAATTTCGCCTGCCGCCTTACCTAGATATCATTTTTTTGAAGTCTGTGCAGCTTTTAAATGCCATATTTGGACATATTTTGCCATATTTTGCCATATATTGCTTCATTTAACAACAGCAGCAGCAGCAGCACACACACAGAAAATTCCTTTATTATTAGCCAAACCAGACAGAAATGTATATTTAAACGCTTGTTATACATATTTTACGAGTGTGTGTGTGTGTGTGTGTTCTCCACTTGATTTCATTTATGTATTCCCTTCTAAGAGACAGAGAGAGAGGGGGGAAGGGGGAGCGGGGAGCAGAGAGCTCAGCTCAGTAAGCGAATTTTAATTGCCGCCATTAAAAAGGGCAAAGGCGGCCACTGTTTTGTATGTGTGTGTGTGTGTGTATGTGTGTGTGTGTGCGGCCTGGCAACAGGATCTATACATACCTTTTGTTGTCTCTATTTTACCTGCAAATAATGGCGGTGCTTTTAGCCTAATATGCTAAGTTTCTGCCAAGTTAAAAAATATAACTTGATTACCATTTATGGGACATTTCAATATCAATTTATGATTTTTTTTTGAAAAGAGCTCAAATTTTCCTTCCAAAGCCAGAGAGAGTGCGCTGTAGAGCCAGATTTGTGAGAGCGAAGAGAGCATGATTTTCATGGATAGCAAAAAACTTGCTTGCATATGGCAGTTCCAAGGTTTTTTTCGTTACTCATCTTGATACTAAAACGCCCTTGCGTTTAACAAAGGTTTCTTTGACCAGGGAAAAGTTCTCTCTCTATCTCTCCTTGTGAGTCTTTTTGTGGCACAAACAAAGAAAGTGCAAACTGAAAAGCCATCTTGACCCTAAGAAATGTTTCTTAATTTTGATATTATTGTTGAGGCCTAAAATTTTTTTTCTTAATTATATATGTAAATATGTCTTATTAATGTTTAGCTATTCCCACTGATTTATAAGGAAACAAAATAGGTTTTCGACATTAAATTGATTTTTCTTGAGTCTACAATCAGTGGCATAAATGTTTGAACTCCCGAACTAAAGACTTTCAGTTAGGGTTTCGTGGAAATAGAGGGGGTCTCTCGGTGTGTGTGTGTGTGTGTGTGTGTGTGTGATGAATTTCTTTTCTCCAAGGCAACCGATATGCGAATCCCTTCGTTACACACTCACACACACACTGAGACCCTCAAAATAAAAGCAGAAAAAACACGAAACGAAGCGAAGAAAAAAGAAGACATTGTTGCCAAAGTATGCAATAAGGATAACCATTTCCCCAGACGCTTAAACTGACCTTACTCAAGTGCCACACACACGCACACACACACACACACACACGGAGTCGCTCCCTACCTCACTGGAAAGAGGCCTTGGACTCCGGTTTTCCCTCACTCGAATTTCCCCCAAGTCCCTTATCCCTTTTTTTTGGCGCCCCGCTTTTGTCTATAAATGTTTCAGACCAAAAACTCTCCATCAGCGTCAGATGGAGTGGAAGCCATAATGTTATTTACACACACATCCTCTTGGCCCACTGATTGACATGTCCTTTTAAGCACTAGTGCGCGAAGAATTACGGTTGTTATTAACACGTTTCGCCAGCTGGGTTTCCAATTACAAATGAGCATAAATTATAGTTTTTTTTTTCCAACATTCTGGCATACAATTATTATTTGAATAAAAAAATGCATGCATGCATCTGCAGTCAAGGCTAACAAGGCATATTTTCTATTTATTTTATTTGATAAATCAGATTTAAAATAAAAAATTAAACAACAATAAAAAACGCACACATTATTATGCATTCCATTAAAATGTAAAATACAATTATATGCGAATTGGTAATTGGCATGCAAATGAAGGGCAATAAAGCTGAACAAATTGAAACGTACACAGCATTAATGTATGTTCAGGCTGAATCTTAACTAGTAGTTGAAGAGTCCCTAATTAATCCTTATTAAATTCAAGTTTTTAAAGGTGTCTTATTTCGTTAACAACTTGTTGTTGGTGTTGTTAGTGGTGGTGATGGTGGTGGGTTCATCATCATCATCATCATCATCATCATCACACGAAATGTTGTGGGCCCCTGCTTGGGTCCAAGTGGTTTGTCTCTTGCATCCCGCTGGCTTCCATTTTCCGCTCCCGCCTATTTTCCACTCTCCCAGAAACTGAATTGAACGGCGAATCGATTGGAACCTCTCCCGCTGCGTTGAATTTTCGCTATCCTTTCAAAAGGCTGCCTTAAAGCGAGCCAGAAACACATTTTCCAGCATCTCGGCCAAACACAAACTTGAAGAAAATGGTGCTGAGAAAACTCAAATTAAATCTCAAGTTATAAATGTAACAAAAATATATCTAGATTGATCACTCTGCAAGTATTGACAAGGGAATTTTTTTTATTTTTGAGCTGACAACGAATCTGTCTTCAAAGCAGCGGTGCCCAGGCAATGCATTGATTTGTTAGAATTCAATACAATAATTTGCCCACTCGCGAGTCGGGCCTGTGGGCAAGGGTTACCATCACATCAGGTTTTTCTATATTTCTCCATGTATTGCGAAACATTTTATTACTTTGCTGAACACGAATCTGTATGCAAAAGTTTACCATCACATCAGGTTTTCTTATATTTCTCGGCTAATGAACCTCCAAGTATTACCTCCAAGAATTACCCAAAGAAACATTTTAAGAATACGCTGAACACGAATCTGTCTGCAAAAGTTTACCATCACAACTGGCTGTTATTTTTCCCAGTGCACACACATGACTGCAGATGGGGGGAGGAAAATCATTTTCGGGCCCGCCTCTCGACTATTACTTTTAGTGCCTGGTGCTGGTGTGGCTAGTTTTTCCATTTTTCTCGCAACATTTTTTTTTTTTTTTTGGAGCGGGGGTAAGGAACGGGTCCTTGACGTCTCGCAGCGAATTGATTTTCCATGTAAGCACATTAAGAGTGTTTTCGCAATTTGCCTGTGGCTCAGTTAGCCAGTTCATCAATCAGTCAATCAGTCAGTCAGTCGGTCGGTTGGTCGGTTGGTCAGTCAGTCAGTCAGTCAGTCAACCAACCAACCAGTTTCCATGTCTGTTATTGCAGGACAACATAAAAACTTGTGCGTGAGAAAAAGCAAAGGGACCAGGTCCACGTCCAGGGTCCAGGGTCCAGGATACATGGAAAATCGTTTACTTTTCCCGAGCTCGAGCCAGAGAGAGAGAGAGTGTCTGGTGTGATTTTTGCTGTGAGTGTGTGTTTGATTTTTGTCAAAGTTAAATTGAGGATGGCAAAAGACGTCAAGTATTCATTTCGCTTGTCGAACCGAAAAAAAAAAAAAAACGAAACTGTAAAACAATCAAAAGGACATAATTGAATTGCATAACTTTTCGAGTGAGTTTTTCGGAGGGGGGGGGAGGGAGCAGGAAAACGCCAGTGAAGGGAAAAAACGGGAAACGGGAAAAGGAAAACATCCATGCCATCCAAGCCTACCTACCATGCTGTAAACTTTTGTCATTTTCAACATCCTCAACATATCCGCGGCTGCTGCTGCTGCTGCTGCTGCTGCTGCTGTTTTGTTGCTGCGAAAAGTTTTCCCTCAAAACTATACGACGACGAGACAAGTGTGTTCGCCGCGGGGGCGAAAAAGCATTTAAAAATATTTACATATTTACATATTTACAAGGTTTTTAATTGCTGAAAGTGTAACGGATTTGAGAGCTGCTTCTTGTCGCTATTATTATGCTTTCTTTTTTTGTTTTTTACTATCGTAGCTTACTGTTTTTCTTTTAGGGTTTGATATATTTTCTGATTTCTGCCTAATATTCGGCAATGATTTCCCTTTTTTGGTTTTATATTATTTAATTATTTGTAAGCTTCAATTAATTGCTGAAAGTGTAACGGATTTGAGAGCTGCTTATTGTTGTTATTATTATGTTTTTTTTCTTTTTTATTTTTTTGTATCGTTGCTTGCGTTTTTATTTTAGGGTTTTATATCCCTTGATTTCTGTACAATTTTAGGTCCATGATTTCCTATTTTATGTATGTATATTACTTAAATATTTTCAAGCTTTAAGGCTCTGAGAACTTTATGCGAATAATATTACTAAGATTATAATCAAATATTCCTCGCTTTAGCTATTTATTTTTTCTGGCTTTCATGCTAAGTGATTTTATGAAGTGGGCCTGCGCGAAATGCATTTACAACCGCTAAAAACCAGTTAATATGGTTAAAGCTATTTACATGCCACTGCCAAAGCCCAAAGCTCAATGCCCAAAACCTTTGTTGGCCATAATTGAATGAGTGAGAGGCCAAAAGGAATATGGCGATATTTATTTATTGATGGCAAGTAATAAATATATAAAAGCGTTTGGCTATGCGAGTAGAGAGAGCAGCGAGTGTCCGCGATATTGAATTTTGAGTGCCTTGCACATGGCGTGTAATTTCCACGCTCTCTTGGATTTCTCGTATATTTGTACATTTTGTTTTTCTTGTTTCTGTTGCTTTTTTTTTGTTTTTATTTCTGGTCTGCATGTGTTTTTTGTTTCGCCTTTTGCGACAATGTCGCTGCAGGATATTGTGCGTTAAAATCTGTCAACAGAAATTCAATTACAGTTTGTACTCTCTGCGTGCGTGGCTCGTCTACTTGGGTTTTTTTTTTGTATATATATATATATATTTTCTTCCCTCTCTTTCGTTGGCCATATGCCCGTCTCCGTCTCCATCTCTCCATCTCTATCCCCGTCTCTGTCTGTGTCGTTGTCATTGTCAGCTTACAACTGTTACAACATGGCGCGGGTTGCCTTTTTATGGCTGCAACTGCTGTTCATCTCCTGCCTCGTTATGCGCTTCTTCATCGGCTTCGCCCACACCGTCTCACAGTCTCCATAGCCTCTACCATTTCACTGGATTTTCTCTTTGGTTTTTCCTAGATTTCCCCCGCACATTGCTTAGTGTTTTTAACTGCTTTCTGTTTAAACATCGCCACAGCCGTCGACAGGCGGATTGAGTCATAGACTCCTCCTCATCCTCCTCCTCCTCCTCCTCCTCGTCTTGCTCCTTCGCGCCATCCTTGCCGTCTCCTCGCCGCTCTCGTTATCCTTGTGGGCGACAGGACGAGCACAAGTACAAGTACAAGCACAAGCCCCAGCACAAGCCCCAGCACAAGCACAAGCACAAGCCCCAGCCCCAGCACAAGCACTAGCACAACTACCACCACCAACACCAGCGACTACAGGCACAAGTGGCTGCTGACACGAGCGGGCAATGAATCCGTCAAGTGCTTGGGCGGCATGGAGACATTTAATCTGTCTATCGATTTACCACAGATTCCAGTCTCGCCCACAGCCCCTGGTCCTGGTCTCTCAGACGCAGTTCGCACTGTCAAGTTGAGTTTTGGCAGAAGCTCGTTGGGTTTTTTCTTATGGCTGGCCAACAAGATAAGCAATATCGATTGTAAGGCTATCACTTCGATATTAAATGCTAACGATATATCGAGGTTATCGATAAGAATGCAACATCGATTGGAATGTTATCTCTTATGGATATTGCATTTTAACGATATACCGGTTTTATCGATAAAGAATGGATTTTTCCAAAAGTAAACATTTTCTTTATGTACACAAAGTAAAGAATAAATAATAAGAAACACAAAAATCTTAATTCCATCAATCTTTTATCGATATCTTCAAGCTAGCTTTTGGCCCGTCTTAAATAAGTAATGGTAACTTGCTTCTGACTATTAAAATACCTATTTAACTTGTATTTTACTTAAGCCTAGTTATAAAATGGCTCAAATCCCTGTGGATTGCTCAATTCCCGCAACAATAAAAGTTATAGCTATTTAGGCCGCTAGAGAACGCACCTCTCCGATGCCACTAAGTCGATAAATCCTAGATCAGCATTTGGTATTTTAAACTTTAAATAAAATTGGTATTTATGGTATTTTTTGTATTCCTAAGGGCGGGTCACACTGCCCAGAGGCGTATATAAGACCCAATAGCTGGTGTTACGAGCTCAGTTCTTCGGTAGACATCGAAAGCTCAACTTCTTATTTTATTTTACTTAATTTATTCTTAATTTTATTTCTTTCCAATACCTTTTTTTTTTTGCAACCAATATAAGTCTTAAGAAGCAGTGCCAGCTCAGATATATTTATATATATTTATTTTTTTTGTGATGATGATATTTCCTACTTTTTTTTTGAGCATTATTTTTCACTAGAAATTTTACTTAACTTTGCTGTGCAAATTCGACGGCGCTTGTAGCGAGAGTTTGATTTCTTTATTTAACTAATTTGTGTTCATATTTTCTTTTTATTTTTGACTTGAAAGTCTTAAGAAGCAGTGCCAGCTCAGATATATCTATATATACTTTTTTTTTCGATGATATTTATTTTATTTTATTTTTTGGTGTGAATAACTAAATGTAAAATATTTTCGATCAATAATGTCAAGGTGTTTTCTGCATATAAATATCCGATATTGAGATATTAATACCGGCTACAGCATTCACCACGTTGTCTGCTTCATAGTGGAAAACTTAAATACTAAGCCAACAATTGCATTATTTTTGTGAAAGTGACTTATCCTTGAGGGTTGGCACTCTGGATGCAGCGTATTTTTGGCGCAATTTAAGTCTTAAGAAGCAGTGCCAGCTCAGATATATCTGTTCTTTTTTTTTTTCGATAATATTACCTTATTATATTACTAAGAATTGGATTTCTTTTTTTTAATTAATTTGTTTTTTTTTTTTTCTTATTTCTTTATTTGTACACCCACCGAGTGGCGGAGCTGCTGTATAGCCTCTTTGAAGTGCTGGCTGCGCATGCACAAATCGTCGAGTTTTGTATTTCCAGCGTTGAGGGATTGGCACAGGACGAAAATGTGCGGCAATCTCCTGGTTTTTTTTTTTTTAATTTTTTTTATTTATTTACTATTACTTTATAATAATTTGTTGATAGAGTTCTATGATAGCAATCTATATCCTGCAATCTCTTCGATGTTCATATCCTCTGCCAGCTCAAGGCGCTATCGGTTCTTTTTTACTATTACTTTATATTAATTTGTTGATAGAGTTCTATGATAACAATCTATATTCGGCAATCTCCTCGATATTCACATCCTCTGCCAGCTCTAGGCGCTTTCCGTTCTTTGTGGTGGCTTTTACGTTACTAAAACAAGTAAGAAAAGCTAACTTCGGGCGGAGCCGAAGTTTATATACCCTTGCACATAATTTGTTACTTAT
>JAEIIU010046158.1:0-10681 GCA_018874675.1 Drosophila baimaii
TAAATAATTGGGACGAGCGGAATTGAGACTGCATACAAGTTGGCAGCCCATTTTAAACGATAAATAAACCTTTTCTGGCTTTATTTTGGCTCAAAACAAACCCTTTAAACAATAAAATACATCATAAAATTTTTTTTACTTCAGTCTGCAGCTGGAGGAGTAAGAAATGATCAAATGTTAGGATACCAAAACGATGACAAAAAGTTTGTGAACGTACGTGTTTGCCCAAAAACGAAAACGAAAAACGAAAGTGAAAACCGGAGCCTGCCTGATTATATCGGAATTTCAATATGTTATAGAAAGGCGTACATTTTATATCGCTTTGAAATAAAAATCGATTACAAAATATTTATGATCCAAATACTAATAGTTAACTTCTGAACTTAAATATAAACGTGATATGTCACGTCGAAAAAGTGTGCCCGTATACTTTTTTATAGAAAAAAAAAACTTGATAAAATTACAAAGTTTTTGTTCGTTCCTTTTTCGGTTAAGTGTCGCTGTTGCAATTGCAATTGCAGCTGCTGATGCCACCATTTTATCTAATTGCGTTGCCCCTTTCCCCGGATAATTTTCTCCATTCTCCACATCATGCCTACTCGGCGTAGTCTATATCATTAAAATAACGGGAGAATCACGCACGGAGCTCTGAACATTTTTTTGTTTCAGCGAAAAAGCTACGAGGGTGGACACTGGATAATTTTAAGTTTAAGAAAATATTTTTTCAATAATCATGTTTTAGAATTACATTTTTAATAATTCGTAATATAAGAATAATTGTAAATATGCTTTGAATATTTCGAATGGTAAGTAATTCCACTGTTTATCTTTTAAGTGGATTCATTTTAATTGCTACTTTAAGGCAGTCAATCCTATGTTTTATTAAATCTTTTGATTCTCATATTAGCTGTGCTTACAAGAGTATCCCTTGCAATTGCGATAATGAAACGCTCTTCGCACTGGACTATCAATGGTGCTGTCCTCGTTAAAGCCACCCCCATCATTCTCCTCTATTAACACCCACTGGCCAGCCATTTTTAACCCATGGGGGCAGCCCTCATAAATTGCAGCATAACGAAGGGGCTGGAGAGCTGGAGCGTCTGCAGCCTTGACAACTGCAAGTGGCATTAGTTGTAGCAAAAAACAACAACGACGAACAACAATTACGATTGCAGGCTTTGCATTACTTTTTCCTAGTACAAGGGATTTGCATTTGTTGCTAATTGAAATTAAGCAAATAATACGGCAGGATTCGTAGAGGGACCCGACCCACGTAATCCTTTTGTAGCGCATTAAACCGAGAAGGGTTCTCCAAACAAATTGCAAAAAAAAAAAAAACAAAAAAAATAAAGGAGGGAAGGGTTCCGGCTTGGGTTAAATAATTTAAATCCATTTGTAGAACATTTGATGCTGCCTCTTGGCAATTGTCACGCCCTTTTTTCTGCTTTCCCTTGTATTTTTTTACCTTTTTCTCTCGATAATTAGTAAGAAAAAAAAAAACAATGTCAAGCAAGGCCTTCGCCTTCAAATAAGACACTTGAAAAAAAACTCTTCATGTTAACTAATATTTTGAAATAAGAAAATAAAAGCGATTTTCTATTATTCTTTAAATCTCTAGGAGTAACTCAATGTATTTCGTATTGGAAAATTATTCTTATGGATAAATCGAGCATTAGGCTTTTAATGTAAATTATCCCACATAAAATATTATATTATATATCGACATACACATCCCCAATTATCATATCGAAAATATAGTTACTATGGTACATCGAAATTTAAAATATCGAGAAAAACTGCATTTAGTGTTAAAATAT
Organism: Drosophila baimaii; assembly: GCA_018874675.1. NCBI lineage: Eukaryota > Metazoa > Arthropoda > Insecta > Diptera > Drosophilidae > Drosophila > Drosophila baimaii. The sequence goes on from JAEIIU010046158.1 coordinate 1,818, forward strand.
CGATATTATTGATAATATCGAACAATTATCCCAAATGGCAATTTAATTTGTTTCTATTTTTACCAAAGTTAAAAGCAAAGTTAATAGATCTGTTTTGCTCAGTGTAATCAAATGTTTAAAAAAGATTTGCCAAAGTAAATCCCAAGGAATTATTTGCCACTTGAAACGTTTAAAAATGTCAAGCAAGTGGAAGAACGGATGGATGGATGGATGGATGGTTGGATAGATGGATGGTTGGATGGATTGTTGGATGGGGGATGGCTGAATTATGTTGCTGATGAGGGTGCCCCAGAGGACCTTAACCCACCATCGCCCCTGTCTTATTTTCGCCCCCATCTCTCCCGCCCTCAGTCCTATTTTTTTCTCCGGGTTCGAGGGTCAGACAAACTTAATGAGCAAATTGTCAAATGCCGCGGCAAAGCGCGCACTTAGACATGCCCCGACAAAATACCCGAAAAAAACCCCCGCGGAAAGTCTGGACGCAAAGAAAAATAACTTGGAAGAAACACCGAGCAAAAGTAAAAGTTGCCGGGGATTTGAATAAACAGTTACGCTGATTTAATTTGCCAAGCCCAAAAAATCAAAAAAAAAAAAAAAAAAAAAAAATAGGAAAGAAAATAGAAGAAAAATTCTATCACAGTATGTTGTCTGTCACCCTCGATTTGATTTTTAAATTGCGTTCGTGATAAATTGACGAAATGAACAGCAATAACAGTGGCAAGAAAAAATACAACAAAAAACCTCGCCGACAAAATTGACAACTGTCAGGACTGGCTGCTGCTGTCTGCTGCTTGCCAGCAGGACCTGTGTGCAAGACCTCGCCAATGGACGTCCCCAATAGACATATAAAAATTAACTACAGACTACTTATCTTATTTGTTGATGCCAGGACCAAAAAGGACAAAGACGGCAACGGAGACGGCGACAGACTCCGCCTAAAGTTTGTCAGCGGCTTTTGATGTGTCCTTTTATATTTATTCGAAAAAGTGTGTGCAAATTCGTGTGTGTATGTGTGTGTAAATCTCTTCTTCCACTTTTTATTTGTGTATTTAGGGTGTGACAATATGCGTGGATAATGGCCGTACCGGAAGAAAGCAATCAACGCGAACCATATGCTAATGATCAAAAGTCGAAAAAGAGATAAATGAGGAAAAATTAAAAGAAAATTAAAAATACAAATATAATGTAAAATTTAAATATATTTTAAAAGATACCCGCCAGTTGCATAAAATATATAATATTATATTCCTATAGGAACTTAACATAAATACATATTGCTACCAGTTATTTGCAGGATTCTCAGAGAGTTGATGTCAAAGGCGTTCCATTTCCCCTTAGACTGCCATTTGCAATGACAGTCAATAAGCCGCAAGGTTTAAATATGCCTCTGGGCCTAATATGGTTTTCACATGGACACGGCTTGTGGATTAATCAAAAATATCGCAAAAAGCTAAGGGATATTCAACTTTTAAATGGGCAGGTACCTTGCTTAAAAATTAGTCAACGTTCCAACCAAGTAACTAGGTAAAGGTAAGACAATTAAAATGTAAAGATAACAGGAATATAATATATATATATCCCTTTGATAATTATCGACTCACTCACCCCTTCCACTTCTTCCCACGAATCGCAGATCGTTAAACTTGGCCACCTGGTTCTTCATAACGGCCGTGCAGTTCCTTAATTCCCCGCAGAAGTTCTCATCGTTACCGGCCCGAATGGTCACTATGGTGCCATCCATGACCTCGCCCAAGGCCAGCACTTTGAAGGCGATCGGCAGCGTCTTGTTCGAACGCCAGTGCGTGGGCAAGGTGGTGCAGACCTAGGAATATTTTATAATAATTAAATCAATGAGGCTATTATTGGTATCTCTTTATTTGCATTTAGCTATTTTATCGATATCTGAATAAAATGAATAATAAGAATTATACAAGAATTAAGGAGCAGTACCCACCACATGGGGTGATCCCGTCTTGACCAGCTCGCCGGGGTGCTCGGCGAGCAGGACGTCGACGGTACGCTCGATGAGATTCTCCGGTGTCAGATAAGGACTCGTGTCCACGGGCTTTGTTTTAGCGTTATTATTGTTATTATTATTCGTATTATTATTGTTGTTGATCGTGGTGCTGTTGTTGTTATTATTGCTGCTAGTATTGTTATTGTTGTTGGTGGCGCTGGTATTATTGTTGTTGTTGCTGTTGGAGGAGGCGGAGGAGGACTCGGCATTGCGTCGCTTCGTTGCGGTCGTTGTTGTTTGCTGATGTTGCTGCTGCTGTGTCTGATGTAGCTGCTGCGTCTGATGTTGCTGCTGTATTTGATTTGAGGTGGTCGAACTGACCTCAGCAGAAATGTGCATTATTGCAGCTGCTATCTTGGCGCCAGGTTCAGGTATTCAGGGCCTCTCTTTGGCTTCCGGCACGGTATTCAGTATTCCGTATTCCGTATTCCGTTTTCCGTATGTTGCCGCCGGGTTTTGGCTCGGTTTTTGGTTTTCCGCTTTCGGTTTTCGGTTTGATTCCCAATGTCTGCCTCAAAGAGTCGACGCATTCAATCCGATCATTGTCAGCTCATTTGGTAAATCTGGAAAATGAATGTGGACTGCGAATGAAATTTATCGGATTGTAGAAAGAGAGGGCATGAGAAAGTATAGTTGTCTTGATGTTCTGTCAAGTGAATTCTCTGTGAATTCCACGGATTCAATAATAAATACATTCCGAGTCGCGAGATAAAGTTCGATATGATATATCGACAAAAATATGGCGCTCAATATCATAGCGAAAATGTCGATAAATATGGTATTTACCATTAAAATATTTATACTTTCGATAATATACAGACATCAAAAGAGTTATTGAGTTCATTTATTTTTTTCTACCGACTATTAAAATGGTAATTACTAGACGTAACTTAAAGAATACAACATTTTTTTATTTATTTTTTGTCATGCGTTTTCCAACAATAGTAGCTAAGCTAAGCTAGGCTTTCTTTGGCACAGTTCGATATATCAAACAGAAAATCGATTAATCACGCATATATATTTTACAACATTAAAACATCGATGTAGATATAGTGGCCTTCGCCGCAAATATCAATATAGTATCCATATATTGATATATGGGATGTTATTGTGGCATTATTATTTGTCTTCATGTATATTCTAAATATTTAAGATGAAAAAAAATATACAGATATTAAGGTAATCCACATATATTTCAATCCTTTTCTCATGCTAATTAAATTCCTATAATGTTAATAATATTAAAAGTTACTGAAAATCTTTAACAGAAATAGTAATATTTAAGATAATAAGTAAATTATTTTGAACTTAACCATTTCCTGCACATTTTGTTTAATATATCTATACAATGAACAGAAGATACTGCGAAAAGAACAGAACGAATTTACATTGGATTTGGCAAGACAAACCATTCATTGCTTACTTTTATACACATTTTAAAGGGATTTTTAGTGATTTCTGTACCCTAGATGCAATGAAAAAATCCGTAAGGCTTGTTTCTCATTTTCTAGAAATCATTTTTTGGAATCGTCAGCAGTACACATCTCGCTGCTTTTTTTCGTACGGACTTCAGCGCTTTTGTTGCTTTCCTTCTTTGTTTTCACACATTTGCTGCACTTTTTTGTTTATGGCCGTCACCGACAACAGCTCAATTATGATTGCACTTTTACCCCGGGGCCTGGAAAAAAGCAGATTCTGATTCAGAGATTCGGAATAACAATCAGAGCCAGAAGGTGGTCCTGTATGGTATCTGTATCCAAGCCAAACCGAATCGAATCCAATCCAATCGTGTCGTATCGAATCGCGCTGAACCGCACACCTTTGCGCACAATTTGCATTTAAGCCGATGTCGGCGAGTGCAGCTCAATTAAATATTAAAAAATCATAACCAATAATGAGGGGAATTCGGAAAAAAAAAGAACTCAGCTAAGATGGCATGGCTGCATCTGTGCTGGGCTGTGTTCATGTTCATCAAATGGTGGAGTTAAAAAGTGGAAAAAATTATCGAAAGCGCCATATGTTGCAGTTGGCTTGCGTTTGGCCACCAACAAAATCAACAATGAACTGGCTTTTGTTTAAATAAGAATCATTTGCCGGACACAGCCGCGTTTTGTTTTCATTATGACGTTTTCCCCACTATTTTCATGAAGCCTTTAATAAGGGTTATACTGAAAAACGACGTCAACTTTTGGGTATTATGACGGTTTCATTGGGGTTCCTCCGAGTTTCTAAACGATCTTGTGTTGTGTTATTACAAAATCAAAATAATTAAAAAATAAGATTATCCACTAGTTAATTTATCTTTAGAGATTTCAAAGATAAACATGACAGGTTCAAGTATTTTATAATCTCTTACTAACTAACTAACCCCACAAATCAATATATTAATAAATAGCATGATAAGCCAGAACATAAATAGAATTCATTTCATTATATCTATTCTACCAAACTTTCTCCTACCAGAACGAAATGTTTCCATTCATTTTAAAAGAGTATTTAAATGATTCGTCTAATTAGAACCTCTCTGATTTGCTTTTTGTTTTTATAGAGTGGCACGTGCTGTGTATGTAAATGTGTATGTACACCATGCACATGGCCAACGCTGCGTATACGTTTTTTTACAACTTCCGCGTTGAAGTGAATACAATGCTTTACGTGTATATTTATTTATATACATTTTTTCCATGCCCAAATGAGTTTTTCGAGCGACTGTGTGGCGACATATGTGGCCACAGATAAGAGGCAGGCAGGATCGGGGGCTTGGCCGCCAGAAGTTGGTCTATATAATTGGTTAACAAACAAGTTGGTTGCGGGGATAGCCACACAATTAGACCAACCAGTGGGGAAAATTGAAAATTAAGCTGATTAAAATTCAGGACAAATAATAGGTGTAAATAATTAATCCTAGACCATAATCAAACTAAAATCTATGAAAATTTTACACCGTTTACTTAATTCAATATTAAGTAGGTACATGCTACAACGAAAGAAGATATTACAGGCTTATAATATAAATTAAATATTGATTTAAATAAACAGCATGGGACTTGCAATATAATATAAAAATACAAATAAAAGCTACCTGACCATCTTAATTTTAAGTTATAATATTCCAAACGTTTATTCAGTATTCTGTGTTATATAAATTATTAAATTGACGATCTTCTGATACCTAAATAACTTCAACCCGTTTCGTATGTTGATTATTTCTTAGTTCGTAATACAATGTTTTTGAAGATCGTTACCCCTGTATGCTTCTATATTTTCTTAATTTATTGATCATCGTTTCAATTAAGTTTCTTTATCGTCAAATGTAATTGTTGATCTCTTTATCACTTTTCAATACTGTGATGATCCCACTTACTATTCTGAATGATTTTTCCCCTTTCCGTAGGAGCAAATAATATAGTTAAATTCGTGGCAATTTTTTATTTGATTTAAATTTCTCTATTTATTGGGCTATGTTTGCACCACAATCACTTGAAAAAAATTATGGATTTCGGGCACCTTCTTTCGATTTTGGAGCCTTACTAATTATGGTAATTTTACATGGACACTGGCACACACACACTCACAGCACACACTGACACTGCCACAAGGGTTCGGATACACGATACACAGATATAGATATAGATTCTGGGGGCAGAGACTGGCGATCGAATCAAACGACACGGAGATATTAAACTATTTTTTTGCGGTAACCATGAACGCGACCACTACGAGCGGTTGGCAACGCCGACCACCGATGCTGGCAGCGACGTCGGCCGCGGCAGCGACGCCGGCAGAGTACCACCACCAGCCCCCAACCACCCTCCAGTACCCAACCCCCACAGAATAGACCGAAGCGCAGAACAGCATCCAGAAAAGTAACGAAGTCACACGAAGGAGCGAAGGCGACGCCTCATCATAATCACAAACGAAACGAAAGAAACAAGGACCCAGCACCAAGGACCACCCGCAACCCCCTTCTGTCCTGTTGCGACGTTACCCCGCCTTCCCAGAGGAACGTCTATGTCGACTGCTTGCTCAACTGCTTGGGGTATATACAGTCGGAACTCCCCAAGATGAATACTCATTCCAGAAAAAATATTATTCAAAATAATATTGCCTACTTCTTAGGGTTTGCTTATGGGGCGGTACTAACCGAAAGTGTAACAAAATTTGTCTTGGAAATAAGGAAAATCAGAAATAAGTCCACTTCATAGCCCACTTTTAGGGGACTGCACACATGAATATTCCTGCAGAGGTACCTAAAGGAAGGACCTTCCCAAAACAACACTAACATGTGTCAGGAAGATAAGAAATAGACGAAGCAGAGCTAGATCAAATAGATTAGCCTACTTTATGTATGTATATTAACTACTTGTCCGATGGCTGGCAATTATAAAGGAAAATGGTTATAGCTACACCTGAAACTTTTTCGCACTTTTAATCACTTTGTTCTAGGCTTTTTTATAATTTCAGAATCATTCTAAGCAAGGAGATCGTAGATCAGATATTGGAAACTAACCTCGTGTGGAGAGCATTGCCGATGTTGCAGACACCCTCAACATAAGCTTTCGTCAATATACATTGACATATGTATATCAATATTTCGGGTGTCATCGTAGCCAGTTGAAAGGTGGAACTGGTTTGCCTTAAGTTGGTCTCACTGTTGTGCCTTCTTGGAATTTTTTTTCTCAGTCTGGTAGCCTGGTTGCCTCGCTGTTGTTGTTGCTTCTCCTCTTTTTGGCTTAACATTTACCGCGAGAACCAGTAGCAGCGGTTTTCCACCGGGCAGCTGCGTCGACGCCGGCAGCGCAGTCCGCGCGCCTTAGCAGCGACAGAGCGACAGGCAGTGGCAGTGCGGCAGAGCGGCAAAGTAAACCGAAAACCTAAAACCGAAAACCGAGACCAGAAAACGTCAACTACACCACAAGCAGAAAGGCCGCAACGACGTCTTCAAGTTGGTTCCTTCGCAGGACCGGGCAGGACCACCTCCTGGCATCCACCACGGGAGCTGCCTTAGAAAAAAGCGCTCATTTTCGTTTACTTTTTTTTTTTTGCGCACCTTTTTTGCCAAGGCGAAAGCGAAAGCGAGACTCACTCTCCGTCGCGGCTGGAACTGGAAGAAGAGAAAAAGAGAGGTGGCGAGAGCTTCTTGAGTTTTTTCCAAGCATTTGCTTTTTTTCCTTCTTTCCTTCCGTGCTTCTTCAACCCCCAAAAGAATTTCGTCTTGGAAATGACTCAAAATAAAAATCTCAAAGGCAAAGGAAAAAAAAACGGAAACGTAAAAGAAAAAGAAAAAAGGCAAAGCAAAAGCAAAGCAAAACGCGGCTTTGTGGCAAACCAGGAATTGGTAAGCCAGCGAAAGAGACGGCTATAGCGGGGCGAGCGAGCGAGAGGGCTGATTTCTTGCGGCTGCCATTTGCGGCCAAGAAGACGTAGCAATATTATCCAAGGTTGAGTGAAAAATTGCAACCACATGGGGGAGGGGGAGGATGCGAGCAGACAAAACCCGCCCAAAAATAGCCCCCGTCCCCTTGCAGAAAACTTCCTACAGGGTGTTGCTAATATTTCCTCCCTCCTCCTTTGGTTTTTCGCATTTTTCCAGCGTTATTATCATACTTTTTCCGTAGGCCTTTGCAACCCTCCTTCATTTTGCGGTTTCTTAAAAGGGGGTTAAGCAAGTCAAGGGGTAGGGGTTAGGGGTTAGGGGTTGCTGCCTGCATGTGAATGGGTGTCAGCGATTGCGCACTAGCCGTGCGTGTGTATGTGCGAGCGTTGTTGGGCATTATGAAACCGCAGGAATTATTATACGCTGCGGTCGATTACTATATCAAAACTCCTCTAATCAGGCATCTGTATTGGATAGGGCGGCGGCGCACACACCACACCCAACCACAAGTACGGGTGCTACACCCGCTCGCCTGGCAGCCAACCAAAACTACGCGTTCCGCTTGAGTCGATGCAGCCAATGAGCGGATTTGCCATCCATCCTATTGCCATCATCATCCATCTGTCCGGCCGGCGGAGAAAACCCACTTCCACTAGTACCGCGGATCCGGCGGGTGATCCGCGGTGATTACCACTTGGGGAAAATGAAGAAAAGTGCGAATCGATGTACAAGAAACCATATCCAAAGAAACGTTATTCTTAATATTTATATCTATTAATCATCTATACATTTGTATATATACACACACTTGGAAAAAAGTCCCTGGATTTTTGGAATTAAGGACTAAGTACATTGCCTAAAATGGCTTTTAAGGGCATCATGTAATATGTAATATAGCTTGAAAAATAGCTATAACTATAAGCCATGTAACTTCAAAACAGTCTAAACTTAGCTACTAAATTACAAGGTGACAGCACTAATTCCTTTATCCTCTTTTGTCCACACAATGCGTCTGGTGCACCCAGAGAAATGGGGGACTAATTCCTAGGTAACGCATGACCTAAAATTGAAAATTTCGATTTTAACGTAATGGATTACATAAAAAAGCGAAAAATTAGACTAATTGCCTACTTTTGAAGTAATGTCTGTACTTGATTTTTATGCCATTTTGACATAAAAAGCAGTCTATTATTCCTAAAATGTATAACAGACAAAGTAAGCAGAAAATCTCGCATGTGCGCGCATACATTTCCCAACTGGTTTTAACATCTCTGTCATGGAGTGGAGGTTGCCGGTCAACTTTTAGTTATGTTTTTACTGCTACGGAAGTGGTCAGTTTTCACTGCAAAAGTAAAAAAGAATACTGACTGCATTTTAGCATCCAACTTCATTATTTAAAGTTGTTTTATTTTTATACCCTTGCAGGGTATTATAATTTTAGTCAGAAGTTTGCAACGCAGTGAAGGAGTC
>JAEIIU010046159.1:0-22579 GCA_018874675.1 Drosophila baimaii
TGCAGGCCACCGGATATGGCCTGCAACTTGGCAGTTTCTGATCGTGAGAACTGCGTGTGTTAACTTATACTCTCACTGCTATATACGGCGGAACGGGACGACTATATTCTATAACTGCCGTAGAAACGATATGAATATTGCATATTTTCGCTATTTTTCAAGATATTCGATTGAAACTTGTTTTGTCCCTTTATAATATAAATATAGCCACCTTTAAGAAATTTCATTGAAATCGGACCAATATATCATATAGCTGCCATAGGAAAGATCGGCCTAAATTCATATTTTACATTTTGCATACATTTTACATTATACATGTTGTATTTTATCAAAATCTTGTATAACAAGTAACAAATGATCTGCAAGGGTATATAAACTTCGGCTTCGCCCGAAGCTAGCTTTTTTTACTTGTTTTATTTTGTACTTTAATTATTTAATCTTTATCTTAATTTAATTTCAATTTATGGGACATTTAACTTCTAAGACTTTTGCCTAGAATGTTAGCTAGTCCTATTTTTCGGCTCACCACTGTACGGCTCTATCTGGCTCTCATTGTCTGGCTCTCTTTCTACCTATCGCTCCCACATTCTCCCCCACATGCTCTCTTTGTATTTAAGCAGCGGCAAACCACACGCGAGCTTAGTCGTCACTCAGCAGCCGGTTGTGTTCCCCAGGTTACACTACTCTGCGCCTCTGCTATCTGATAGTATAACAAACTGTCAAATACTTAGCTAGATCCATTGAAAGGTAAAAAAAAAGTAACAATGCCGGAGGGTTATACGGGTGCCACCGCCTGGCTGCAAATCCAGAGCCTGCTGAATAGCATCAACCACATGCTGATCTTCCTGGTGGCCGCATTCTTCTTCGTCCTGGCCCGCAGCCTGGAGTTCCAGGGCACTGCTATGCATATGTTCATGACGGGCATTGGGGTGAGTACAGCCCGATAAGCGAGCTACGGATTCAGTGATTTAGTGAACACGACACTGTTTGTGCTATCTTATCGAACTATCCGTCTAACAAGGCTTTCCCTGCTTTCGATAGTTCCATGTCATGATCGCCCAGGCCATGATGTCGCACTACAAAGTTAATCCCGTCACCCGTTGGATGTCACACCGCAACAAGTCGCGGTTTCATGCCATCTTGCAAATCGTGGGTGGTTCCATGGTTTTGCTGGGCGGCATCGGAAAGTTCTTGGACAAGGAGGTGCACTTCAATACCTGGCACGGCCGATTGGGTAAGACAGGACCTTCCTCCTCATGACATTACTACGTTGTAATAATAATAATTAACAAATTTCAGGCGGTGCTGCTTCCTTCGGCTGTGCGGCCAGCATTGTCGGCGGCCTTGTTAACTATTTCCAGCCAAAGTTCGCTTTAAAAATGTTTCCTGCCTCGGAGCTGCGCTTCCGCCACAACTTGTTCGGCCTCCTCACCTTCAGCCTGGGCATGGGAGCCATCTATTTGGGCTACTATTCCAAGTTCTTCACCAAGTTCGTGGACAACGACTTTATACCCGGCATGATGCTGGTCACTACGCTGGTGTATGTGCTCACCATCATCTCGCCGACCCTCTCCCTCCTGACCAAGCTCAGGTATAGGTCCAAGAAGAAGGCGGAGAAGCAGGTCCAGTAGATCATTGGCAGGAGAAGGACGAGACAGAGACCACTGAGGCTAACAGGACTTTGGCAGTACAAAAATAAAGAGCTTGGCGCCTTGCCAAATTGAGAATTCTCTGGCCGCAACTCTAATTGAATATGCAGACGAAAGAAGAGGCGATATACAACCGGCAATCTGTCAATAATATAATGAAAAATTATGGCCATCGCCGTTGCAGTGGGGCTTATGCCACGCCATGGAGGCAATGGTCCGTGCTAAATTGACCGAAACTGTGACAAGTTGTGATAGATTGTAAGTCAACTAAGCTGGAATTAAGTAGCTCGCTTTAATTTCGATAGTGAATCCTAACGTCCTGGCGCACTAGGCGTATGCGTGTTTTATCGATTTCTCAAGTGCAATAGAGCTTCAAAGGGAGGAGGGACGGGGTGAAGGGATAACCGTATGTCAAATCCAGTCGGAACTAAAAATATAATAAATAATACAAAAGAAAATCATAAAATATAGAAAATAAATGCCAAACAAAAATAAAGAGCACATAATTTATGCATATTTCCCGTTTGTTTGTTTGTTTACCTGAGGCGAATACCACGTTGAAGGGTATTTTTTTGGCCATGCTGGCGACGTAAACAACACACAACTATGCAGGGGCTCGCTCACCACACGCACACCCGCGACATCCGCTGGCACATTGAACAACAATTTAATTTAGCGGCCGATCAAGGACTAAAAGCAGGCAGGAAATTCCTGCACAAAACCACGGAACCAGCCAAGACCGATTGGCCAGCCAATCGATATCTATCGATAACAGACACATCGAATACGCCTCAGCTGTTTTACATCTGGCACTTACCAACACTGCCTTAATTGGTATTAGAATTATTTACATGGTTTCAAAGTAAATTTGTAGCCATGCCAACAAATGCTCACAAATACAGCATCCTGCTGCCCACCTACAATGAAAAGGATAATTTGCCCATTATAATATGGCTAATTGTGAAATACATGAAGGCTAGGTGAGGAGCAGCTCTCTAAAATGCTCAACAGTGGTGATTGCAAGTTTAACTTTTCGGCAGTGGCTACGACTACGAGGTGATTGTTATTGACGACGGCAGTCCGGATGGAACACTGGAGGTGGCCAAGGATCTGCAGCGCATTTACGGCGAGGATAGGATCCTGCTGAGGCCTCGCGGCTCCAAGCTGGGATTGGGAACGGCCTACATCCATGGCATCAAGCATGCCACCGGCGACTTTATCATAATTATCGATGCCGACTTGAGTCATCATGTGAGCATAGATAACGCGGCGAAACTGACGTGGATTTGAGTTTAATGCATTATTATCCTGCTGCTGCTCTAGCCCAAGTTCATACCGGAGTTCATTAAGCTGCAGGAGAGCGGCGACTACGACATTGTGTCCGGCACTCGGTACGACGGAGACGGCGGCGTCTATGGGTGGGACTTCAAGCGCAAGCTCATCTCTCGCGGCGCCAACTTCCTGTCCCAGGTGCTGCTGCGACCCAATGCCAGCGACCTGACCGGCTCGTTTCGCCTGTACAAAAAGGATGTGTTGGAGAAGTGCATTGCCAGCTGCGTGTCCAAGGGCTATGTCTTTCAGATGGAAATGTTGGTGCGAGCGCGCCAGCATGGCTACACCATTGCCGAGGTGCCCATTACATTCGTGGATCGCATCTATGGAACCTCCAAGCTCGGCGGCACCGAGATCATCCAGTTTGCCAAGAATCTGCTGTATCTGTTTGCCACCACATAAAAAGAAAACGAGACCTTGTCCGGCTGAATGAGTAGATTTTTGAAGAGTTTTAATTTCTTTGGATTTTCTGCGCTTTGTTTTGTACATTTGGTAAGATTTGTTCAAAGAATTTGTTCATACAACTAATGAATTATGCATGAGAAATTGTTGCTTGCCGTATTTATAATAGTCCAGAGATCCTTTTACCTTTTCTTTTCCTTTTCCTGTGACCCCTGGCTTACGTTTCTTTTATAATTTGAATAATGATAACTAGCGTTAATTGATTTAATTACTCAAGTCGAAAACTTTGTGCTGGTTGTCGGGATTGCCGTACAGAGTGCCGCCGCAATCGTCCTCCAGGGCGTCGCCCGATCCGCTGCAATAGTTCTTGAGGGCCAATGTGAGCAGGGAATTGCGATCCTTGAGGGCCAGCACCACGAAGGCCCCATTAGGCAGTATCTCACTGGTGCTCACCTGAGCGGGTGGCTTGAAAACGGCCAGGGATTTGGCTGCACAAAAGGAAGGAGCAATGAAGAAGCTAGTATATCAGGTTGTCAGGGATTATCTCACCGGAATTCAGCTCCCACATGCGTATGGCACCGTCACGACCCTCCTTGTCGTAGGAGAGCAGAACCTTGCCCAGCGGATCCAGCTTTAGGAAAGTCACGGGGGCATTGTGGCCGATGAGAGTGCTCTTGCAATTGCCCGTGACCAGGTCCCAGATCAGGATCTTGGCATCTTCCAGGCCGGCTATGACGCAGGCATTGACCTGCGAGATTGCCAGGGAAACTGTGTTGCAGCTGGGCTTCCACTTCTTGAACAGAGTGCCGCTCTGCAGATCGTACACCACAATGAAGTTGGGGGTCGTGGGCTCGTTCAGCTCCTTGGCCACCACACAGACGTAGGAGCCCTCGTGGGTTATCGCCGACAAGGAGGTGAGGAAGTCGTGGTGCGGGATGCGGAGGTCATAGAGCAGCTTGCGCTGGGACAGGTGCCAGACGAGCAGGGGGAAGGGTTTCTGAGTCTCATCGCCGCAGACCAAAATTCTGGAAAATCAAAAGATTAAGAACTTGATACATATTTCCATGATATTTCCATTACCGTCCATCGCCGGAGACCAGCAGGGAGTTAAGAAAGCGATCTTCGCCTGCCTTAAAGGTGGTCACACAGTCACCCGACTCCAGGTTCATCAGGTTCACATACATGCGGTTCCGGGAAAGGCATACCAAGTGGTTCTGGTCGTGCAGGCCAAAGTATGGCATCTTCTGGTTCATCACTCCCTTGAGAGTCACCTGGATATCCAACAAGGAAGGAACATTAGTTTTATACTCGATATACCTTATTATTCCCAACCAAAACTCACCTTAAACTTGCCCTCGTCCAGATTAATGACACGGATCTCCCGGCGACACAGAACCGCCGCCTCGTAGCTGCCAACGGGACACATAGCTGTCGGCTGCTGGATGCCCTGCAGCTCCCGGATGCGACAGCAGTTCTTCACATCCCAAATACAGATCTCAGCTCGCTCCGTGCACAGGGAGGCAACATAGCAGCCAGGCTGGGGCAGATTCATCAGCACATCGTAGCCCTTGACGGTGGAAGTTGCGGTGGTAGCTTCGCCCTCGCCATCCCCTGTCGCCGCCGGAGCTTCATCCGCCCGATTGCCATTCTCGGCATCCAGGTCGGCGTTGAGAATCTCGAGAAAGGCAAACTCCAGCTCATTTGTGCACTCCCACCACGAGCGTATCTTCTCATCGTCCTTGAGCTCCGGTGACTCCCTGAAGGACGTCTTCAGGTAGTACTTCATCAACGTGTAGAACTGTTGCCCGTCGTAGCTCAGCTCATGCAGATACTGCTCCAGGAATCGCTTGAGGAAGTGTATGTGGACATATTCGGAGGTGGAATTGTCGCCGCCAGACTTGGCCAGCCAGACGGCCTGCAGGATGTCGTGTAGCAGGTGATCTGGCCCCGTGGCATGCACCTTGTTGGCAATCCACTGCAGATCCGTAAAGTAAAAGCAGTTGAAGAGTATGTCGATTTTGTGCGGCGCCGGCTTGTCCTCGATCACGGCACAGAAGTGATGATAAGGCAGTTTTAAGTACTTTTGGTAATTGTAGCTGCAGGCGAGATGAATATGTGTTTATTTAGTAAACAATTAATTAAGGGTTAAATTAATAAATTTAAACTATTTTAAAGTGATGTGTTTTGTTCCTAAATGAAGCAGATAAGACAGAACGCGAGTAAGATGCGTAACGCGCTTACCATTGCCTTGCCAATGCAAGGAATATTTTTAGCTAGCGAAGAAATTTTCGCTCTCTCTCTCTTGCTTACATTTAAGAGCGTACAAACAGGGCGCGCTCTATCCCTCCGTTTCTGGTTCTTAAAAAAAAATTTCAAGAGAGCCTGGAGCCAGAAATTATGTAGCGCTACGCATATTTTAGTTATATTGTCTTTGGTCTAAAGTAAGTGATTGGGAATATAAGTATTGAGGAACTAATCTCTTCTATATGCTACCTTTTCCAATAAAGGAAACAATGAAGTCTTAAATCGATCCTACTCTACGTTCCCAAAGCTCCTTATGATTTATAGAGACTCCAAAGTTCATAGAATACTCACGTGTTGACACCCTGGCTACCCTTGAACTCGCTGTCCTGCCGGTCGAAGTAGTCCCGCAGCGCTTCATGTACCAGCCACTGCTTCTGCGCGTACCTCGCCAGGACCGCTCGTCCAAAGCTTCTGTCTGCTATCCTAATATTCTTAAGACCTAGTAGCATTGGTCCCATCAGCCAGCAGAACTTTGACCAGATCTTAAAGGCGACCTGCGCCTCCAGCTGCGTCATCTTCTGGAACACGCCCAGGCAGTCACTCTCGCGGATGCCCCACGGCGACAGTCGTACGATCAGTAGCAGCAGCTCCACCTGGTCGGTGGCGAACTTTGACTCCAGCACCTGCAAGATTCGTCCGGAGATGTCGCCGATCTCGCTGATCGGCTGCGCCACATGTCCCAGCCAGGCGAGCCACCACAGCGACTTGGCGTGGTAGGGTGTCTTCCCATGCAGCGTCTTCCACTCGTCGGGCAGCTTGAGCGCCCCGTTGGCCGCATAGAAGTCGCCGCCACCAGAGCTGAGGATATCGTGCCACTGGCGTTCCGTGAACTGGCGTACACGCAGGAAACACCGCTGTGGTATGCCCAGTTGCGCCAGCGCGGCGAGCATATCAAAGCCGTCTCCTCCACCAGCCACAGTGCCGTCGGCGCCCTCCTCGCTATCCTCCGCCAGCTCGCTGACGGTGAGAATCAGCTTGGCACTGCCCAGCTGCAGGGGTAGCCAGTCGAGCGTCTCGTCCCGCTGCAGCTCGTCCACGCCGTCAATGATTAGGACGAAGAAGCGCTGCTGGCGATCCAGGATCTCGCGTATCACACCGGCGTAGGCTTCCAAGGTCTGCGGGGGGATGAGGAGGATAAGGGATTAGCATATTCAAAGCCTGCAAAGGACTTCTCTTACGTGTGGAACTTGGCATTGATGACCCGTCTCCAGAACCGACATCTGATTGGCCATTGAGCCCAGCAACGAGGTGAGATCCGAGGAGCGGGCACTGAGATTGGCATATCTAGAAGATACGGGAAGAAAGTAAACAGTAAGGACTCAATGATTCATTTTTTTAATATTAAAAAACTACCTAAGTATAAGCTGTGCCTCCGGTTTCCAGCGGTGCACATTCTCCATGATCTTGGACACCAGGACACTCTTGCCGCTGCCCCTGGCGCCGGACACCACCAGGGGCTGGACGGTGCTGTCCCGGATGTAGCGCTTCACATCGTTCATGATGTCAAAGTTGGCCGAGTTCTGGGCGAGTAGCTTTGAGTAGTGGCCCACCAGCTGCAGTTCCTCGAGCAGCACCCGGTCCACGCCCAGCGTGTTGTAGGGAATGCTGCTCTTCAACTGGTGCTCCTCGAAGATGCCGGCCAGCGCCTTGTCCAGCAGGCTCTCGATCACCGCCGACAGCTCCTCGTCCAGGATGCTCATCGTGGGCAGCAGCCGAATGAGATTCTTCTCGCACAGCTGGCTCTTGAGCTTCGAGTAGACGCGGCTGATTCGGCGCTGCACCTCCAGCTCCAGCTGGCTGCTGTTCTCCGGCGCCCGCGCCATCTGGCCGGTCTGGATCCAGATGCAGCGCTTGGCCAGCTCCTGGCTCATCAGCACCGTGTTGTTGATCTCCTGCTCCACCACGGTGGTCAGATAGGAGTCCTTGACGTCCTCGGAGAAGAGGCGCAGCAGCACGGCCAGCAGCTCGTTGAGCTCTCCGTTCGCCTGGCCGGAGTACGGGTCCACCTGCTGGGCGTGAAGCCGGTGGCACATCGGCTGGTACGAGTTGTCGATGGTGTACCACTTCTCCAGCAGCAGACGCTCGGCCTCGCTGGCGGTGCCCAGCACCGAGGTGAAGTCCTGGCTCTCGATGGTCAGCGGCAGCATCGGAGTGCCCAGGGTGGCGCCCAGGAAGAGCACGGGCACGATGTACGCGCCGGCTGAGTGGCGTGTGATCTCGCACAGGCAGTTGGCCGCCTCCTCGTGACCGCCCTGCGCCTCCAGCGGTGTCTGGGTCCAACGCTTCACCTCCTGCAGGCGGGAAAAGTCCTTCTTGGCGTTGCCATTACCTGGCTCCGTCTCGGGCTCGCTGTCATGCACATCGGCGATGATGAAGTCGAAGCCCCGGCTTTGGCACTTGCTCTTGAAGTGTTTGTACAAACTGTGGACAACGCGCTTGTGCTTCTTGTACTCGGTGCTGTTGTCGGCCAGGATGTAGACCACGATCTTCTTGTCCCGCTCGATCTTGCGGCCGGGTGGCGGCTTGCCCTGCAGCACGCTCAAGTTCCCGGCCGCGGGATTGGCATTGGCCACATCACTGGGCGCCTGCGCCCCCTGCGGTGTGGTGCTATTCGAATCTGTTGGATAAGCGTGAGTTGTGGTTTATTCTATAATATATTTGGACATTTTAAGGATAAAGATCTTATTTTTGTATCTGGAAAAATATAGATTAAAAACTTAAAAAAAAAAAACATTAAGCTTAAAAATATATTTCAGACTTTTCCGACCATTTAATACCTGGCCTAAAATATGCAACGATTTATGCTAAGTAATCCTGACCTACTTCTAGGAGATTAACCTATGAATAATCCTATTTTTTAACCCCTTTAAAGCTACTCACCCTTATCTGCTCCACTGGTCTTTCCCAGCGCTGTCGGTGGCTGATGGTTCTGCTGGTCCTGCTGCTGATTGCCATTGGACTCCGGCACAGGAGTAACATCCGGCAGCGCCTCAACAGCCGCCAGGGGGGCACGCTTCTCGTCAACGGCATTGGACTCGGAGGAGATTAGGTCCTTCTTGTCCGCCTCTTGGTACGGAGGTGAGCTGCAATCACAATTAAATCAGTTTACTTCAGAGAACGATTTCTAGGACTACTCACTCGTCTGACTTCTCGGAGCCACTGTCCTTGTCCTTCTTTTTCTTTTGGCCGGAACTGCACACGTTGCCCATGGCGCTCCTTCACTCTCGATTTCCTCGTCTTTAAATTACAATTGACTATTGATGTCCTGTAAATAAATGTAAGACATGTGATTAATCAGTATAGAGTTTCAAATACTAAACAAATGTGTACAAATTATGCTTATTTTACTAAAAACTGTTCTTAGAAAGTAAAAGGTTACACATATTTCATTCTTCCTGAGTTATGAGTAAACTATTCATGCATTTAGGAACGCTTTCTGACCTCACTGTTAAAGTCCTTATTAGCTTTCGGACTGAACAAAATATAAATACCAGTTAAACTTGTCGTAAAAGCAAATCGGTTGTCTACCTTCTTGTAATTTATCTGAACGAGAAGGACTAGAGTCCTCTTAAGCACCTACACCTCGTGGTGTAATGCACAACCTCACACAAAGCACTTTAGTTAAAACAATATTAATTCCTTATCTCGTTTGTTAGTTGTCTAACTGAACTCAGCTGTTAATTTTGCGAGTCGAAAAAGACTTGACAGGCAGTCCGGGGTCCCTGTTAATGTAAGCTTACATATTTCTTAGCAAGGAATTTATCACTCTGTGAAATTTTAACAGTAAGGGTACAAATCGCTCCTCATAGTAAGAGTTAAATTTAACCAGGACATAGAGAAAGTACATTGAGAAAGTATAATCCTTGATAACTAACAAAAATAATATGAATTTAAGTCACTTGTTAGCTTTTAAAATGTATCGCAAAATCGAACATGTATGAATGTAGCTATAATTAAAACCTCACAGCTGTTACAGGATATCTCAGAACCCATTATCGATTTATAGACACTTCAAAAACTCAAATTTCCAACGGAAAGCACTTGGTTAAAGATTTTCCTCTATTGCACTTAATTCTTTATAATTGTCTCGTAATCATGGCGATTAATATTTGATGAATTCCCTATGTAGTTTTTTCCACAACAGGTCAATGACAAAAACAAAGTGCTCGGGGTAACGGAACACATCCTGGCAAGGAGCGACAGCGAGAGAGCCCCCGAGAGGAGAGAGAGTGAGAGAACGAGGAGAGAGAGAGCGAAAGAGAAAAGCTCTTCGGAGCGAACGCATGCTCTCTGCTGGAACTTTTATAGAGATTTTCTGCGTTTGAATTGGCATTGGCGTTAATCAAGTGGTCCGAGTGAACTGAACTGGCCCGGGTGGTGGGTGGTTAGGTTGTTGGGATGCCTGGCGGCGGCTGGCTGGTCGCTGTTCGCTGGTCGATGGGTGGTGGGTGGTGGGTTCCGATGGGTCTGGGTCTGGGTCTCGTCTCGGATTTATTGCGGGCAATGCGCTTGGCTGGATTTTTGTGTACACGCTTGAAAATTGTTGACGCGCGAGACCCTCTCCCTCTCGCTCTGCCTCCGCCTCGGGCATCTCTCTTTCTGGCAGCCAGGGAAATCGCTATAGATGCTAAATGCGAGTGTTCCTTTAGTTAAGTATTTATTTATTGGATATCAAAATATTTTCAATCGCCCCGAAATCGCGCACACACACTCACACACTCTTCGCCATTGGCGTCCAATTTTGATTTTGTTCGTTGGGGGGAATTGGGGGGGAAAAGCGCTAAAAATAAAACCCACTATATACCGAGTATATATGCTTTTGAATCGCGCAGTTCTTCGACATTTTGTCGCAGCGCAGGAATTTCGAAAATGTTCAATATCAATTAATTTACTATCGAAAATGGAAAAGTCCGCTTCCCTGCCGCAGATTTGCCACACTTACGGCGCATTCACACATACGCCGCCCGCAGTGTGTATGCCTCGTTTCGAGCTGGTTATATTTTCCTTATTCACATTTTAATACACAATTTTGCTGCTGGCACACTTACTTTTCTTTACGCGCTTTTCATATATGCGCCCCCGATCCCGATCCCGACCCCGCACCCGTTGCCCGTTGCCCGTACTCCCGCTGGCGCACCGAATCTAAAACATTTTCCACCCACTGCACTTGCACTTTGCTCAATTAATTGCTTAATCAAATTGTTTGTTACACACTCGCCGCGAAGACATTTCGTCCGGAAAAGTGTATATTTTGTGTGCGCTCGGCTCGGTTCTCTATATTTTTTTTTTTTCGTTGGCTGCGCGCCTCGTTTTCCCAGCAGCTTTTCCTTTTCCCGCAGCTGTGCGTGCGTTGTCGTCGTGCTCGGCGCTGTGCGTTTTCACCGCTTCTGATTCCGTCCGCCGAGCGTTGGAAAATCGCTCTCGCCAGCGAGTGCGTGAAGTGAAAGCTGCGGTGAGCTTTCCGCCGCCCGCCATGGCCGGCAGCTTTCCTGCCAGGGCTGCAGACCGTTTGAAATTTAACGAGCACGGTACCGTTAGGCGAAGCCGCCAAGCTGCTGATAATAAAGGAAGTAATATATTTAAATTAATATAAAAATAGGGAAAAGGAATAAGTTCGCAATGGTTTTAAAAATATTAAGAAATTTTAAAGTTTTGTCCACATTTAGGCTTAAGTTGAAAAGTAAGTGTATTGCTTACACAAAACTAAATGTATAATAAATCATTTGTGCAGCCCCAACAAATATATTGCAATTTGGCTTATATTTAGGGACTTTATTCAGGGGTTTGTTTTCAAATTGGTTTAATATCATTGTAAAGAGCACCCAGAAGTATGCTATAAAATATTTAACTCTCCAAATTTTGCTAAAATGTTTCGTTTTATAAGATTTAATATGTGTCAGTATACTTTTGACATGATTTGGAGTTATTTGTGTTTGAACCCGCATAATTTATGTGGATCTAGATGTAATATTTTAATTGGTATAAGTATTTTATTTGATATTCTTAAAGTTGTTTTAATTCCTTGGCGATTTCAGGGACTCTTATTTTAAAATAAACTCGGAACAAAAATGTGTTGTTTGATTGGGTAATTACCCCGCTTAAAATAAACAAAACTCTTCTTGGAATGCAGAGGAGGTTATTTCCAATATGATAATAATATTAATTACAATAGATTTTATCGCAATGCTTCAATTTATCTTTTATATATATATATAATATATATATATAATAATATATATTATATACAAAATAATTTTGTATACCTTATTATTATATATAAGCAATTAAATGTGTAATACGTTGCGGCTACAGGATCAGCGGGGTTTTGAAACCGCTTAGAAAGGTCTCTAAAAGTATATAATTCGAAATACAAAATTAATAAAAAGTGTGTTATTTTAAGACGAAACATTTTCTTGCATTGTATTGGACACTTTTTTATGGGCTTTAAAAAAACCTAGTATTTTTGAATCATCCCCGTGTAACGAATTTAATTACCTAAATTTATTGACTTTAAATCATATAATAAGAATATTAGTAATGGAATTTCCAATATTTACTAAAGCTGCCTTAATAAAGACATTAAATACTTTTCCAAATAAAATATATTTCCTTTGTAGAAGCAGGCATCGCTTGGCTTTCTCCAGAACTTTGCCTTCGTACTCTCTCTCCCCTTCCCTGTGAAGGACCAACCACCAATCGAGAGCTGTCAAAGTGGGTGCTGCTGCTCGCTTGATCTGTCAAAGTAGCAGAAGTGAAAAGGCGCAAGCAGCTGGACTGGCTGCATTTCGTTGCTTTACCTCAAAGTGAGAAGTCTCGGACGCGGAACTCTGGCCTAGGAGTACCCAAAAAAGTTTGCAATAAATTGGCAATTGCGAGGAATTCCCACATCAGCAGTTAAAATGCTGTAAAGCAGAGTCAGTTCTGCGATAATCAAAAAAGGAAAACCCAACTCTGAATAATATCAAAATGAATCGGTTGCTGCTGCAGTGTCTGGTGACCACCATTCTGGTCTACAAAGGTACACCTATTGCTTATACGACCAACCTAAAACAGGGCTAAGAACAGGGCAACCCAGCTACAGCTAAACGGGATAAACTATCTGGGGAAACGGAGATTTATCCAAGATTTTGTTTGGAAGTTCTCGAAATTGCCAAGATGAAAAATGTATATTCGCTGCGTGGGATTATATAAGCTGGTGGCCAGTGCGCAGGCTCCAAAAGAGTCTGGCACCCAACCATCTGACATCTGGACCAGGCATCGGGGGAAATAGGTCAATGTTT
Source organism: Drosophila baimaii (assembly GCA_018874675.1). Taxonomy (NCBI): domain Eukaryota; kingdom Metazoa; phylum Arthropoda; class Insecta; order Diptera; family Drosophilidae; genus Drosophila; species Drosophila baimaii. Next base: position 12,968 of record JAEIIU010046159.1, read on the forward strand.
TTGCCAGCACGCGAGGCACACGGAGCCAAAACAGACGCGAATCCGTAACCAAAACAGAAGCCCCAATAAGGGGTGGCTTCTGGCCCAGTTCATGGGCAGGGGTTTGTTTTCCTCCTAGATGACTGACTAACAGCTGTGACTTCTGTGTGTGTGTGCTTTCAGTGACATCCGTGCCCACCAGCACCATGAGCACCAGCCTGCAGACCACCTCGGAGATACCGCAACAGGACGATGACGACGATGACTGGGAGGAGGATGATGACTCCCTGGAGTCGGATGACGATGGACGCGTCTACAAGAATCCACGCAACTCACCCTCTTCCGAGTGCCCGAGGGACGAGGAGCAGGCCACGCTGCTGGGCCAGAAATGCCTGAGGAAGTGCTCCTCCGACGAGGACTGCAAGAGCAAGAAGAAAAAGTGCTTGTGCGATGGCGTCTGCGGCAACTCCTGCATCAAGCCGGGTGGGTACTAGTTCACATAAACCTTTAAATATTATTAATTAATATAGGAATTAAATTTATATTTAATTTTATCTTCCAAAACTTAATCCAATTATTATTTTTATCCACAGATCGTGAATGCCCAGAGCTGGCTCAGCCCAGCTTGGGGCAGGTCACCGTGGCTGGACGACATTTTGGAGCGCGTGCCTCTTACGCCTGTCCCCATGACTACCATGTGGTGGGTCTGCAGAGTCGGTTGTGTCAGGCGGATGGCAATTGGGCCGGTGCCGAGCCAGCCTGCAAGCAGAACAGTAAGTCTCCCAGTAAAATCTGTGGTTAAAAACTCACTTAATTAATATGGAATCGATCATAGTTTACTGCCTGAAGCCGCCACAGATCGAGCATGCAAGGAACTCAGCGCTGCCGGAACAGGAGACCTTCGACCTGGACTCCACGGTGCAGTATCACTGTCACACCGGCTATGTGACCAATGGCTTTCCGCGGGCCAAGTGCCTGGCCATCGATAACCAGGCCAGCTGGTATGGACCGGACATACAGTGCGAACGTGAGTTGAATGCCGGGTGCGGAGTCCCAAGGAATCTTCTCTAATTTTCTCTGTTTTGAGAACACAGCTCGTTCCTGTGGCCAGCCGCCGGATCCGGCATACGGATGGCATGCCGGCGAGTGCTACACCTACGGATGCAAGATCACCTACAACTGTGGAACGGGCTACGAGCTGGTGGGCAAGCACGAGCGCTACTGCCAGTCGGACGGATCCTGGACGCCCAAGGAGCTGCCCACCTGTGTCTGTGAGTATTGCGGTGATGCGTGTAGAGCTTGTAACCTCTGAACCTCTGAACCTCTGACCTTTGAAGCGGATAGCGCAAACGTAACCACCACCCAAGCGACCATTTGAGTTGCCAACTAATTAGAGCTGGCGAGGGCACAGATCCGAATCCGAAATCCGAAATCCGAAACCGTGTACCGTGTATATTAAGCGTACTTTGGTCAGGGCCCAGCGGCTCCAGTCGGAGTCCTCCGCTCCTGTTAACCACACACACTCTCTCTGATATGATATGACCTAGCGTTACCAATAGATTGTTCAAATTTTATGCAATACATTGTTGTTGTTGTTGGCCTATTAATGTTGATTGAATGAATAAATAAAAGTTACCGCAAATCTTGAGCAAAACAAAACAAGACAAAACAAAACAAAAGAATTGAATCCAAAAAATCGAAACCCAAAACTCCGAAGTTGTTTTATTTGGTGGATCTCGATTGCGAGCGCGGCTTCCAAAGATTTGTGGTAACTTTTAGCGTGCTTCCAGTGACAAAAATCAATTTCTAACATTGTCCTCCCCTTCCCACGCTCTCTGCCCAGTGGTCACCTCGGTGGTGTGTCCCACGCCGGAGAACCCCAAGAACGGCAAGGCCACCTACACCACCCTGGCCTACAACTCGGTGGTCAGCTACGAGTGTCGCTATGGCTACACGCTCGTCGGCGAGAGCTCCAGTCGCTGCGGAGCGGATCGAAAGTGGAGCGGCACTTTGCCCACCTGCAAGGGTAAGTGGATCTGAGCACATCATTATTTTCAGCTAAGTAGGCTTTGTTTTAGGGTATAATTTATATAATTTTACTATTTTATTAAATAATAAGAAAGTATGTATTTTAAACAGAGATCAAATGATCGATCTACACTTCTCCCCAGACCGAACGCAAGAAACTTGAAAGATATGTTTTAATTCTGTTGCTCTTGTATTTGAAGACAACAAAGGCAAAACTCTCTCAGTTGTAGTTTTGTTGAGGACTTTAAGCATTTTCAGATACATTCGCAAAAGATAGCAAGCGAACGACTAATAGACAATAGAGTCCTCAAAAAAGATCAGCTGTCTCAAATAGACAACCTTATATAGTTATACCATGATCTTGCTGAAAAGCAAGCAGCCTCAAGAGAGCGAAAATTGGTTTCGCCCTCCAAAGCGAGGCGTTATTCGTCAGAGATTCTCTTGATTCCTTGGGCAACCAATGTTGCGAGGTCTGATTTTAAAGTTAGATGATATGTCAGCTTTGTAAGTAAAAATATCAACATTTCTACAAAATTTTCCTTTACGATACTACAAAATATGAAGCAATGAAGCGTTTAGCTAACTCGAAATAAAATATTTAAAAAAATTACACATGAATTCCAAACCATTCACTAAATAGGTATATTCTTTAAGGACATTTTGATGATCCGAAGACTTATTGTACTTCTAAACATAATAATATAACTTATAACTTATAAGTTATAAGCTTGTAGCATAAGAAAGAAATTTTAATTATAAATCTACAAATAATATACATCATTAAATAATATATAACTAATAACTTCCTTTGACAGAGATCAACTGCGGACATCCCGGAGTGCTCTACAATGGCTGGATTGAGAACATTGAGGCGGGCACTGGACTGGGCGCCAGTATCATCTTCCGCTGCCAGCCAGAGATGATGATCAATGGCCTCGGCTCCAGCGTCTGTCAAATCGATGGACGGTGGCGTAACACGTTGCCCGAGTGCCTGGCGCCATGCGTGGTTCCCACCATCTCGCAGGGCAATGTCTACCCCATTGAAATAACTACCGATGAGAACGGAACGACGATCATTCATCCGCCAACGACCACGACGCAGTCTCCCACGCAAACCCAGAGCCTGGGCGGGGTGGAGAAGGTTAAGCACGGCACGGCACTGGAGGTCAAGTGTGACGAGAACTACGAGTTTCCGGTCTCGCTGCTCAGTCCGCCCACCTGCAACAACGGCACCTGGAGCATCATTCCTCGCTGCATCCCGGCCAGGTGCAAGAGCATGCCTCGCCCCCCAAAGCACGGCATGGTGATGGCCCCCAAGACGGAGCACGGCATGAAGGCGCGCTTCAAGTGCAAGGATGGCTTCAAGCTGGTCAGTCCCGAGGGCAAGGACGTTACCGATCCACACGATTATGTGCTCACCTGCTCCTTTGGCAACTGGACGGGGGAGACGCCCAAGTGCGACGAGGTCTTCTGCTCCTTTCCGGGCTATATACCCAACGGCAAGGTCCTGCTCGTGGGCAACATGGGACTCTATGACTATCGGCCGTATGTGAAGAAGATCGTTAACAACAAGCAAATAATGTATGACTGCGATAAGGGTTATGTCCTGGAGGTAATCTTAGCTGGATGTGAGGTTTTCTTGGTGTTTTATTTACTTTTTTGATGACAGGTCGGCCCGCCCGGTGCCACATGTGTGGGTGGTAAGTGGCGTCCCCTGGATCTTCCCCAGTGTCTGCTGGGACAGCATCCTCGTCTTCGCTGGAATCGCCGTAGACGTCGCTCTCTGCAGATACGGCAATTGAGATCCATATATCTCCTGCGTCGTCAGCGACAGCTTCAAAGGGCATTGGTCGAGAACCAGAAGTATCTTCAAGAAGGTAAGCTGGAAGCTGAGTTAGAGAAAGAGATCGTGTAATCAAAGATGCTTGACTATTAAGATGTCGCACTGCATGCTGGCTCTAGAGCTGGCTCCAGGCTCTTTTGAAATTTTGTTTTAAAAGCCAGAGAAAGAGCGCTTACGTATTCTCACTCAATCTACATCTGAACGCACACATGTAACTGCATTCTAGTTCTAGTTTTTTACGCTCTTAACTTTGTGAGAGCGGAGAGAGCGCGATTTTCTTCAGCAGCAGAAAAAACCTTGCTTATTGCAAATTTTAATTTATTGTCCTTATGCATCTTGTTATTAAAATGTCTCTGGTGTAACTTATATGCTTATTTAATTGTTTCTTTTCTGTTTTTTATTATATTAAATCAGTTAACGCTCCCGCTCCGGAGTCAGATCATCGAGTCAAGCGCAGTGCCAGCCCTTATCCCAGTCCGCATCCTCATATATCGGATTTCGACCAGGCCTACTCCAAGTATTACGAGAAGCTCCGGGAGCGCTACCAGAGATATGTGCGCAAAATGCTTGGTCGCGACCGGATATATGAGAAGCTACAGCACCTGCAGGACGCCAGGGTTCATAATCCCAACGCTCACGATGGCGGGCAAGTGATGATGCGGGGTAAATCCAACTACAGGGACTTCGAGATCGGCAACAATTATCGCGGCGGCATTGGTGTCGGGGGAGGAGTGGTGCCCCTGCCCAACATCAACCAGGTCTCCCGGAATCATGTGGGCCACGTGGACCGCAGTTCCAATGATGCGCCCCTGGGCAACGGTTCGCCGCCGGAAATATCTCGCAGCTTCCATGTAAACGCCACGAGATCCTACATCGAACACTTGAAGTCGCAAATTGTCCGCCGGAGGCGCAAGCGCAGCTCCAGCATCGGACAGGCACCTCCGCCATCGGTGGCCACCATTTCGGATGGGGATGTGGACAGCAGTGACGGCGGTGAGGCTGGCAAGGGAGGCAATGGCAAGCGGCTGCGAGGTCCCTGCGAGGATCTCGACTGGGATTCCTTTGGCAATGTGACCACAGTACGTCCGGGCAAGGCTCCGGGACGCAATGCCGTAGGCATTATGCTGCAGTTGGAGTGCAATGCAGGCTTTAAGCTCAACATCAAGGGTGAGAATGCCACGGCGCGCTGCATCCGGGGAATTTGGAAGCCAGAGACACCCAAGTGTCTGTCCGCTCCGTGCTTGGTGCCCGCCGTGGAGCATGGCCAGTACTATAAGGTGGAGTCGCATACGAAGCAGCTCAGCGACAAGCCCTCCTTGCCGCCTGTCTCCACTTACGAGGAGATCCAGTCCAATGAGTTCATCACGCTGGAGTGCGAGGATGGGTTCAACATACAGGTGAGAGGAAGGGTTCACAGCCAAAACTACAGATTGTACTATATATTTTATGATATTCTAGGGCTCGGCTCAGCTTCGATGTGCTCATGGCTCCTGGTCGGTGAACGCCTTCTCAGAGTGCACCTCTGTGCCCTGCACGCTGCCCAACATTCCAGGTGTCATCTATGATGTACGAAGATTCATATATCTCTCAACCCTCGATCACTAATTAAAGTATTTTATATATAACAGGGAGGGTATAGAGCAGGACTAACCATAGGCCATGGCAGCACAGTAAACGTTCGCTGTGAAACCTCCACGAATGCCAATCCCATTGAAATGTCGTGTCACAAGGGCGTCCTCACTCCGCCCAGCATTCCCTGTGAGTCGGGCTTGCGGAAATCCCGCGAGGAACTCGAGCATACCACGCCCGCTCCACATCCCCATTCCAATTCCAAGGTGGAGCACAACGAATTGGATAACGATCACGACCATCATGACAACAGTACGGATGAGCATGACGACATGAAGATGTGTGGACCCCCAAGTCTTACGGATGGCGCTCTGGTCTACAAGTGAGTGATGGACTTCACTGCTAAGATTTCTTGCAAACCTTTAAATATCCAAAGGAACCCCGAGCATCCGGAGTTGGATGGCGCCTATGAGAGCGGCACAGAGATCTTCTTTAATTGCATTCCGAATGCGGCAGGGGATCGTCAGACATGGCGCATCATCTGTGACAATGGACTGTGGATTGGACGATCTTACAATTGCGGTGAGTCAATATATATAACACATCTTAATCAAAGCTCGTAAAATGGGTTCAAGTATCTTGATCATCGACTTCTCTTTCAAAGAGAACGACAACTCTCTCGCAGTTGTGTCGGTTGTTTTGCTTCTGTTGTGATTATGCTTCAATATATTCGGAAAGACAAAATGCGAAGCTCTCTGAGAGTGCTTGGTTGCACAACCATCTCTTTCGCTACTCAGTGTTGCTGCAGCCATGGCAAACCTATACAAGGTAGTCTCATTTTAGCTCTCTCTCTCCGCTTTCAGAGAGAAGAGCTCTAGAAAAAGGGAGCAAACGTTATCCGTTAACGACATTCGACGTTCGACGAACGAGCGCAAATAGGAGTTCTCAAAAGAGGGCAGCTCTATCCATTAGACTACCTTATATTATTCTATTATGGCTGCCGCTGGCTTTTAACAAGAGAGAGAGGGTATGATTGAATGAGCATCTTTCCGCAAAGCAAGTGGCTTTAAGAGTCCAAAGTATGTCCTTACACTTTAACCGGAAAAGAATAAAATAAGGCCGACTTGAGCTGTTTTCTTAAACCAACCTTGAGAGCTCTGACTAATATTTTGAAGATTATAATATGTTCTACCCGCTATAATATTAAAGGGTTTCCTTTAATTCCTTTCCTTTCCATTCCCAGAAAACGGAACGTGTGTATTCAGAAACAACGAGGCCAATGTGGTCAGTTTCTACAACGACCTAGAGATCCGTGAAGATGTTGTGGACTTTCCGCCCGGAGCTACTATCATATCCAGGTGAGTTTCAATCCAATTGCTATTAGGAAACCCTTAACTCTTCATACCCCCTCAGGTGCGTGGACATTGGCAAATTCTCGATGATGGGCAGCCACGAAAGGACCTGCATCCACTCCGAGTGGACGAACACCAAGCCTGTGTGCTCGGGTCTCAACCAGGAGAATGACTATGCAAGTGGGTATTTCGCAATATGTTGATCTAATTCCTTGAGTTACTTGCTAATCCTAATTCCCAATGCAGTGGAGAAGGCGCCAACCATTCTATTCCGCCACCAGAACGGACCCATCGCCCAGAGTAACGATGGCAAGTTGATCGTATATCCAGGCACGACCCTGCATATGGAGTGCCTGTGGATGCGACGCTTTGGCAATCCCAAGTGGAACGTCAGTCACACGCACAAGTGGGTATCAGTTCAAGAGGTTCAGGACGAACCATATTATTTTCTAAAATTCCCAATTACATTTCAGCAAAGTACTCCTTATTTTAATATCTCCTTATTTAATAACTCCTTATTTAATAGCTTAGGCAAAGGCTCTCTTAATTCCATACCAAGATATATTCTCTAATAGATCACCTATAGGAGACTAAGACGGGTTTCTTTGACTCCCATGTGGCTGACCCTTCTAATGTAAATCCGTGTGTCTTGCAGGAACTACACGGAGGGCTGGGTGACGGAGGCGGACGAGGGACGTGACTCAACGCTGGAGTACCGCCTGAGTATCATCGATGCGGCCAGCGATGACACCGGCTTCTACTCCTGCATGACGCCGGCGAGACACGAGCACGCCGTGGAGGTGGTGGTGCGGGAGATCAACTGCCCGGAGATCCCGATGCGGCGCGGCCTGATCGTGAACACGAACGACACCAAGCTGAGCACGCGAGCGCTGTTGTCCTGCGCCAACGGCAACTCGTTGATTGGCGCCTCGGAGCTGTTCTGCCTGCCGAGTGGCAATTGGAGCGCACCGTTGCCGGTTTGCGAGAGCGTCGAGTGCGGCGACATCCCGCTGGGGAACAACGCGAGCTCGCCGCGCGTCTCCGTGCTGTCGCGCGAGGTGGGCGGCCGGGCGGCCTTCTCGTGCGCCTCCGGGTATGGGCTGCGCGGCCCCTCGGAGGCCATATGCAATCCCACGGGCGAGTGGTCAGCGCCGCTGCCCACCTGCGTGGAGGTGCAGTGCGACAACCCGGGGGCGCCGCAAAACGGTTACGCCCAGGGCTCGGCACCTTACCGTGCCGGCGATGTGGTCCAGTTCAATTGCAACCCGGAGTACATGATGCAGGGCCAGCCAATTATTGCCTGCCAGGATAACGGGCGCTGGTCGGGGGGCCTGCCCAAGTGCGTTCAGGCCTGCTCCTACCCGGGCACCGTCATCAGCGGCCGGATGTCCTCCGTCAAGTTCTACTATGCGATCGGCGAGAGCATCACCTTCACCTGCGACGCCGGCCTCGAGCTGCGCGGCTCCAAGGTGCTCAAGTGCCTCAAGAACGGAAAGTGGTCCAGCGCCATTCCCACTTGCGTGACCAACGACGGTCCGGCGCCCGGCTCCGTCGGCTCCACCAAGCACCTGTCCTCCACCATTGGCTAGGCCGGGTCAGGGTCCTCTCCAGCCGGATGTCCGTATAGGATGGCAAATCTGACAACGATCGGCGGCCGGGTTAATGCTTTGCACCAGAGTGATACTAATACATATTACGTACATACTAACTAATGCACATTCAAGGCGCACAGTCACGCGTATACCGGCTAATACCGACATTCTTGCGATTCAATTGTAACTCTAACTGTAACTATAACTATAACTATAACTATAACTATAACTATAACTGTAGCCGTTTCTCACGGGCATCATTTTAATTTTAAATACAAGTAAATGTTCGTCGAATAAACTCATCCATCGGAGGCCATATTATTCTTAATATTGTGAAACACTCTTGGGAACGCTTGCGGCGGAAGTGAACTTACTTCATTTCTCTAATTTGTATAAAATCGGATTATAAACATGGGATTTATTGCATATACATAAATATTCTTCTATTCCCATCTCGCTTGCACTCGCCACTCAAACGTGGTTAGTCGGGTTTCGAACCGATTTACCAAGAGAACGGTCAAGAAGAAAACCTTTTTAGGTCGTTTGTTTTTTTTTTTTACTTATTTTCGGGGAATTTGGAAATCATCACATAAATTATAAAAAGTTATAAAATTAAAAAAGTTATATAAATTATAAAATATATAAAAAATATAAAAATTTAAAAAAAATTCTAAAAATTATAAAAATTATAACAATTATAAAACTTAAAAAAATTACAAAAAATTATACAAATTATAAAACTTATAAAAATTATAAAATGTATAAAAATTATAAAAATTATGAAAATTATTATAAAAAATAATAATTAAAAAAAATATTATAATACAATAATAATATATTCTACAAATGAAAAATATTATAAAACCAAATTAAAAAAAAATAATAAAAATTAAAGAAATTAAAAAATTATAAAAAATACAAAAATTATACAATTTATAACAAATATAACAAATATTAAGGGGTAACACCACTGTAGATCATCATTTTCGCTCGTTTTTCCAGATTCTTTTCCCCCAGAAGGAATGTAAATAAGCAAACGAACATTAGATGTGATATTGACTATATATTCAATAATACAACAAAATTTATTTAATGAATAAAAAGAAAAACAAAATGGCTCCGCTACAGCCATCCCCCTGGACCGTGTTGGACGATAGGCACTCCACGGCACCCCTTAATATAAGAAAAACAAGTAAGAAAAGCTAACTTCGGGCGGAGCCGAAGTTTATATACCCTTGCAGATAATTTG
>JAEIIU010046162.1:0-35792 GCA_018874675.1 Drosophila baimaii
GCTGCTCCCTTCCTGTAGCTTTAGTTTGTAACTTTAAGCATACAGTTTGTAAATAAATAAATAAATAAATCCCAAGATGTTCTCTCTGTGCAGAGAACGCAATGCAATTACTTATCACAGTATGCTCCAGAGCCAGACACGGACCGAAGGTGACCATCGGGCGATGCGATGCGATGCGATGCTCGCCCGGCACTCTGGCATCGAAATTACTTCACAGTTGACTATTCGGTGTCCGTGCCCGTGCCCGTGCCTATGAGTATGCAAATGTCTAGTGTGCTGGACACGACTATTACCTGTCACATTGTCAGGTGATTGCGAAATTGTTGCGTTACGCCAGCGCCCAGCGCAGAACCCAAACAGCGAACTCTCAGATACGAATGGCGAATTGCGAATTGCGAACGCGGCCTTAAATTTGTGGGAAACATCAACTGCGGCTATGGGCGAGACTAAGTGCCCGGGCACCCCATTGATGGCAGTTGGAAACGTGACTCAAACGTGACGTTTGTGCAAACAGGAAGATGCCAACTGACAGCGGCAGACGGCATTGCCTGCGAAGCTTGGCAACTTCGGGAAACTTGGCAATGGGTTGGCAACAGTTGGCCGGAGACAAGAGTTAATACAGTTCGGCGCGGTTTCTTGACTTGATTGCCGGCGACGTCGTTGGTGGTAGTTTGGCCGTGGTCAAGGCGGCAAAGGGAAACCGAAAACCCAAAGCCAAAATGCAAACGCAAAAGCCTCAAGATCCGAACTGAAAGTCCCCAGCCCAAAAGCCAGGCCAAGATCCAAGCCCAAAACGGTACTTGCAAAATTACTTCAACAGCACAGTGGTTTCACAGAGGTGAAGTTTTAGTGGAAATTAAAAATAATAATTAATATATATTATATTCATAAATATTACGATCTTTCGAAATTAGAACTTTCATGGTGAAAGCAAAAGATACATTATAAATAAGCTGATGCACTTGTCTCCTAACAAAAAATAACGATATGTGTGGGATCTGGCAAAGAGTCGAGTCTTAATTTATATTAATCTTCGAGTTATCTGAATCCTCTTATAAACGCATAGAGAGTTGACTGAAAATCACAGATATATAACTTATAAATTAATAAATAAATTGGTTTTAAGACGATACTAAAACCTACGAAGCTTAACATTTATTCTGAGCTGGGATGAGCTACCCACTGGCCTTCTAACATTAGGCATACAAATTGTTGCTAAAATTCCCAAGTCAGAATTCAGCGACACCCTGCTATACAACCAAGCATAATATTGATAAGTATTTCAAACTGCTGACAAAGTATTCCAAAAATCATATACATACAAAGCCATCTATAAATAAATATATATAAATAATAAAATCCAATTATTTTCACCCAAAAAACTCACAACCTTGCACCACTGTGACCAGCTCGAAGCCTTGACTTTGAATGCGTTGAACTTTTGTTTGCACAAACTTGGCCAACAGGCAGAGGCGGTTCCCTTTTGCCAGCCCGCTGCTTTATCAGCACTCACATCATATTTACAATATGGAAATCATTTGCATTGTAATAATTTACAATTTCGCTGCGTAGGCCGAGCTGGATGTGGATGGGGCTGGGGATGTGGTTGTTTGGTTGCTGGTCCTCAACAAAGCCTTGTAATTGATGAAAGCCCCCCCAATCGCTATTAATGTCATCGATAACAACTTCGATTCTGTGTCGAGTGAGTGGCGACCAGTCTCTGGGGCCTGGGCTTTGGGAATCTGGCCTAGCTCCAGACCAACTCCAAGTCCAAGTCCAGGCTTAAGTCGCTGGCCTGGCAAAGAGTTACAAGCTCGTAAACGTCGACAACACAAATCAAAACATGTCACAAACAGTTGCTACGCCTCGAAAATTCCTGGAAAGTCCCTAACAAACGCTTGTAGGTCGCTTACTTCCTGGTGCAAATGCTGTCAGCGTTTCTTTCCAGAGGAAGAGAAAGAAAAGGGGCTAATTTATGGGACTCGTCAAGTAGTTTTCGACAAGCTGGGGAATTAGTGATCAGCTATCATAAAATGTAAACAAATTTGTGAAATTTCCAATAGATTATTTTACATCGTAATACTTTCAGCATCCATTTCTAGGATCCAATTTTGATAGGATGCTACCTTTGTATACACCCAAGGAGTCTTGGCCGTACAATGGTGATTGTAAACAAAGGATGCATTGCCAAGCACCATAAAATCCGCATTATTCCGGACAGCCAGAGGTCCTCCTGAATCTCCAAAGCAAGGGGTGCTTAGACTTGGAGCGATTCAAATTTGTTAAGGTGTCAGTACCTTGGCCACTAACACTTGTAACCTATCCAAGGTTTCCAAACTAATTTATTTTTATAAAATATACCCTTTCCTGTAGCCCATAAAATATCTGCGTTACTGGCCCTGAATTTCACCAAGACAGGAAACCCAACCTGGCAATTCCTCAGCTGTCTTGGAGAAAAAAAAAAACAAAGAACAGCCGTTAAAAAAACAATTATCAGATGTCCTGGATTGGCTCAGCCGCATCCCGATTTCGCCGGGGCAACGCCTTAAATCATTTTAAGCAAACACTTGGACCCCGAACCCGCTGGCTGTCCGCCCATTGTATGAACTACGGAATACCGCTTGGCTTATCAGAAGAAAGCTTATTAATAACTCATATACATAATGCCCACATAATCACTAAATCAAAACTCCCGGCACCGACATGAGAAATGTGGAAATTGAAAAACGCTTCAACGCGCGAGTGGGTTCCGAGAAAAGAGCAGCTCCACACAAATAACTCAGTTGCGATCCCGAGACCTCCAAAAAAAAAAAAAAACAAAAACCAAAACCAACCCAAAAACCGAACAAAAAACCCCAAAACTGGGCAACTGAAAACGCCCAGAGCGCGATACTCAACACTTTGGACAAGTTCTTGACACCGAAAGGGGCCTGGAAAAGGGAAAATATTTTTTATTGGCCATTTCAATTATCTTAATGCACTTTAATATGCCAGGCGAGTTGAAAACTTTTTTACCGTTCCCTGTTTTCAGGCCCAGTCCCAGTCTCAGTCCCAGTCCAGACGTGTGTTTGTGATTATCAGCTAATAAGGCATCAATAAATTTTGGTAAGCAGCAGCCAAAGAGGCAAAGAGCCAAAAAGTCAGCCAAAAAGCCAGCCAAAAGCTGCCTGCCAAAAGAGCGAAACTCATGGCCGAAAATGCCAGGCGACGGGTCGGTCTTGGCCAGATCGCCCCGAGATGATGCCGCAGATTGAGCCGGCCAGATTGCAATTAATTTGCAATAACTTTTGATAAATGCTCGGCTGCGTTTTTGGGAGGGAAGTGGATTTAACTTTAACGTCACACGATAACGAGTTGACGCGATTAACTGTAGAGATATTCCGCGCCAGAACCACTCCCGTTAGCTGCGGAATCAGGGATGGCAAGGCATAACGATTTATCGATATTATCGATATTAAATTTGTGAATTACTTTGTGATTTATGGGAAAAACATATTATGGTTTCTGGAAATAAGGAAAAACATAAACGATTATTAACTAAAAATATCGATATCGACTTAAATAGATGAATGTTTTTTCTACACATGTAAGAATTTCGATAGATTTCGAAAAATATCTAATTCATAATAAGCTCTTAAGGTTCTTAATGATTTGTGGCTTAGGTGTAGAAATCCAAGTAAAAGCGACTTGGAAACATGAAAAAAATATTACAATTATCACTCTGTATATATTTAAAAATTCGATTTTGAACTGATAAAACGACATTTACTTCGATATGCCGTAAAATCACCATCTATAAATTAACGATAATTATATCGAAACATTTTTAAAGTGCTTACCTTTAACGTTGTATATTTTTACCTGATGACCCTTTATAAAAAGCTACCAATATCTGTGAAAATTTATCATAAGTGTTGTAGTATATTTCTTTAAATCATGTATAATAATCCTATAGTTTTTATAATATTTTCCCCAATAGAACTTACCATCCCCAACCCAAACCAAGTGAAACCGAAGGTTCCAAGGCTCTTAGGAGCTTTATCACTTCCTTGAAAATCCCAAATATCCGCCGCCGGCCATATTATTTTATTAACGTGCCATCAAACTTTATGCACATCCAAGCTGCACAACAAAAAAAATAAATAAAAATAAAATGCCAAACGATCAGTGTAAAAGTAGCATGCGACAAATTTGCCAGGCATTGCTCGGCGCGGGAATGCGGGGAAATATTTGAAAAATTTCATCAATGAGCGAAAAGTTAATAAAAAATAATTAATTTACGAGAGTTGGCCGCGCGCAGGGCGGGGCGAATGGAGGCCGGGATCGGCATGGAATTGGCGCTGCAAGCGCATTTAAATTGAATAAAAGTCGCTGAAAGACGGGGAGAGTGGCTGCCACGGCGACGACATTGCAACTGCAACCGCTATTGCCGCTGCCGCGGCCGCTGCCGCTGCCGTTATGCGCTTAACATCTTGGCATCCAATCAATTAGTTTTTATGCGCTTCCATTGCCAACTGTTGTTGCAGCATGGTCTGGGCCAGGCCAAGCCCCTCTTTCTCGCTCTCTCTCTCTCTCGTTCTCTTGTGAGCCATCAACCGATGCGGCATCGGGCACAAATTGGCGAAGGGACCCGGCGACAACTTGCAACCACAACTTGCAGCTGCATTAACACTGCACAGGAAAAAGAAAAAATATATCATTTACAGTTGGTAATTAACCGATCGCAATTGGTTATCACAGTTTCATATTTATATTTTTTTCAATTAAAAGTAGGCTTTAAAAACAATAGCTTAGCTTAATTTGATTTATAAAAACTCTCCCTTGTTACTCACTCTTTTAGAGATTTATAAATGTTGAACAAATATTCTTATCAATGCAATACAGATATATAATTTTAATTGCACTAATAATATTAGTATAAATTAAACAGTTTTTATTTTTACTCCAATTAATATATATATATTTCTTGAGACATATCTTTTAACTATTTATTTGACCAAAAATCCTTAAGTTTGGACAAACAATAGAAGGCACGCTTTCGTAATTTATAGTTCCCCAAAATACCTGACCTAAAGGAATCGATATTTTTTACTCGTTTTCTTTAAAATAAATTAATGTCTTATATTAATTATCATTGATCTTATAATAGCAACTAATTTGGCACACTAATAGTAAGTAGTAGTAATAGTAATCTTCTCTTTTGTGAATTAAAAATAAGTGAAATATATCATAACCTTCGTAAAGTAATATGAAATATACTTAGAAAATCCCTGTAACCTATTAAATCTTTTGTAAACAAAAAATATATATATATTCCCTCTGTATTTAGAGAAAACTGTTTTTTATCTGGGCACATCTTAAGAAATGTTGGCCAAAACCAGGCAAACAAACAGACAACGCAATCGGGGTTAAGACTCTCCCGTTGTAATTATTTCAATCGCAAGCCTGTAGGCAAGTGCAACCAGCAGTTCCTGCTTCTAGTCAAATGTGATACTTTCCCAAAAACCAAAAAAAAAAACTCACAAAAATAGAGAAAAGGAAATATCAAAAGCTTGAGATTCAGCTGACTACAGTTGCAGTTTTTTTTTCCAGCCAGGTGAAATGTTATTCAAATGGCTTTCAAATGCCAACGAAATGTGCGCAAGTTTGCGGTTTCTGCGATTGACAAATCAATTTGGCGATGGCTTTTGGGGCTGGGATTTGGATTCGCCTTGGGGCTTATACAAATATATATATATATATTTATATGTATGTATGTATATATAGCCAAAGCCAAGCCAGAGCCAACACCTGCTGGCTGATGATGGCATTTCTTATTCTTTTTCGGCTGACCGAGAGACACCTTCCTCCGGCGAGGCAGCCACGTCGATCAAAGCCATTCGAACACTTGGCAAATATATGCGCATTGCTAAGCAGCTGGCGGGGATCAGGGGCAATCCCGAGGATCCCGGGGTGGCTGACGCAGGAGGGCGGAGAAGGTAAATCGACGACAAGCTGGCGGCAGCTCCGTCTGCATAAATGCATGAGGAGGATGCGATGCCTCCATCTCCATTGCCAGCTCCGTGGCCATTCGCATCTGCATTTCTGTGGCGGCTTAGCTGCAACTGCCAATGGCTTTTGGCCAAGTCATTGCCGCGCGCTTGTTGGCCGTTTGCTGTTTCTGTTTGCCGCTGCTGCCTGCAGTTGCCATTGTTGCTGTTGTCCAAACACAACTGAAGTGCTAAAAACATTCCAATGTCAGGTATTAGCAATTTAAGTTAACCCGCTCCCGCTCCCGCTCCCGCTGCCGCGCCGCCGCGTCAATCGTGGAGCTTGGAGGCGGCTCCGAGCTGTGACGACTCCACCAAAGTGATCCGATCCCGAAGAAAGGAACATTCTCCTTTGATTGCCACAATGTGTGCCTGTCGATGTGAACGCAACAAATTAGACAGCTTGCTAATTTACTCAATGCTTTTCTCATAAATCCCATAAATCATAGGTCTCTGGGGATGGGGAATATTCTTTTATTGAAGGCATCTTTTCGTTTATAAATAGCCTTGGAAAGGGGGTCTTGAGATGAGCTTTCGTTGGTGCTATTTGTTTATGAAATAATTTTTTTTTATAGGGTTATGACACTGCAATCATTAGTGTAATCAGGGTATCTCTAATAATATTAATATGTCTAGCAAATAGCATATAAAGATAAGTCTTTATGCGCTTCACTAGAAACTTGAATCAGAGCAACAATGTAGTGTCATAGTACCATAGGAGCAGTATTAATTAAAAAAATAAAACAACAGCCTTTCCTTGTACGTATTATATTTTTTATAATTCTCCTAAAACAAATGTAGGCAAAGGCAATTAAATAAAAATGTTTAATACGGTTATGACACCGCTTTAATTAAGTGTGACCATGACTTCCACTTAAAGTTGTATCTTTAATCATAAAATACAATTTTCATGTTCGGTTATGACACTGATATGATGAAGTGTGACCATGCCTATTTCAAGTTGTTTGTTTGTGCGCTCCTATAAAACCTTCAATGAATCAAGGCACCAATGCTGTGATTATTATTAAAAAATTTTAAATAAATATATATAATTATTATTATTTAATACATAACAAAAGCACTACTTCCGCTCATTATATATATTTTATAATCCAGCAGGGCTAAGCGACCAGAAAATCCCGGAGGTGAGCGCAAGGGCACCCCTGGAAATGGGGGCGAGGCAGCCTGAACAACTTTTGCGCGATTCTGCGGTCGGTTGTTTGTGTTAATTGAGTTGTTTGCAGCTTGTGTTCTCCGTTAAGATTTTTTTTCTCTCATTTTTTTTCAGTTTAAACACACGGGTTGTGTTCTCCCCTGTTGTTCTATGTCCTCCGGACTGTTTTGCAATTTTACAGCAATTAGTGCTGCTTGTGTACACTGTCAGTTATTTCTTTATTCCTCTGCAGATTTTTCGAGTCAAGTGAGTGTGCGATGAGTGTGTGTGTGTATGTGTGTGTGTTTGCCACGGCCGTGGCAGTGTCTCTTAATGTCGCGCGCATCAGGCGAAATGAGTCATGGGAGCTCCATGTTGCAGC
The DNA here is from genome assembly GCA_018874675.1 of Drosophila baimaii. Classification (NCBI taxonomy): domain Eukaryota; kingdom Metazoa; phylum Arthropoda; class Insecta; order Diptera; family Drosophilidae; genus Drosophila; species Drosophila baimaii. Next base: position 7,565 of record JAEIIU010046162.1, read on the forward strand.
AGTGCCTCGTGTTGCTGCTGCTGCTCCTGGCACGCTGACTAATATGCGAGACTCTTAAATTGAAAAACGGACACTAAATTAAGAAGGGAAATGGCTGGGAGACAAACACACAGCACTAAGTATGCTCTAACTGGGGAAAATTTGAACAAAATTATTGAGAAAGTATACAAAACTAGTTTTATTACAGACTGAAGTAGTTATAAAATAAAAAAATAAATATTATTTAAATACCTTCCAAATCAGGTTACTTATATTAAAAAATTAATAATTATATTAATTTCATAACTTCAACCCCTCAAGACTCTATCCAAGCTGCTATGCTCCCCCGTTAGGGTACAGAATATAAACGCATGGCACTCGAACACGCCCAAAGTAGAAAAATGGTTAAAGATTTGCCACAGACAAAAGGCAAAACAAATATGCAGTGTGAGACCCACAGAGACCCACGGAGACCCCCAGCAAAAAAAAAAAACAAAAGCAAAGCCAAATGCAACGGCGGCTCTAGGCCTGTGGCTGCAGCAACAAAAAGCGTTTTGTGTCACAAAATATTTGAATGTAAAGTGCGCCTCAGACTCGAAAATTCAGACTCGGTCTGGACTTTAGCTTTGGTTTGCTGTCTTTATTCCTGTCCCAGTCGCGTTATTCGAGCTTTAACTGCACTTGAAATAACATTCTAAGGTTCTAAAATGACAAAAAACTTACAAGAAATGCTTAATTTTTAGTAATCATATTGAAAGATATTTTGTATATGAATAAGATATATAAATTTAAGTTATATTCTTTTTTTTATGCTAAGAAATATAAGATAAATATGTATTATATTAAATAAATATATTATTAACTACTTTCCCGTGCGGTTAAGCTTGATTACTTCATATTTTAAAACCTTCCTAATATTTGACCCTTAAATTGAGTAGTTTAAATATATTTTAAATAATTTTCTCCCCATGTACCCCAAGCTAATGCTGGCTAGGTTGACGTGCGCCTGCGCGACCACGCCTCCTCCGCTCCAGCGCCCCCAGAGACCGCTCGGCTCGATCACTAATTGGTCACGACAGCAGCAGCCAGGGCTGCGGTTTATTTTGCTTTGTTTCTTCGATTTTTCAGCTCTTTGGTACGATTCTTTTTTTGTTTTTCGCTTTTGTTTGTTTGCTTTTTTTTCCTCTTTTTTTTGGTTAAACGAAAAGTAAAATCCATTGAATTTGGCAAGAGGCCGTTGCGATTTGGTTTGGCCGGCAAGAAACCTTCAATTTTGGTAGCGTTTTCCAGCTCCAACTCCAGCTCCAGCTCCAAGCCACCTACCTACCTTTCGGCCAAGTCCCCTCTCCAGATGGGGGCTTTAAAGTTTAGAGTCGCAATTGATTTTAGTCGTCAGTTTTATGGGCTTTTGATTTTTGGCTCATTGTGCTGACTACTGAGACTCCGATGGCGATGGCGCAAACACTAAATTTATTCGATGTTGCATTTCAGTTTTATTATTGAATATAATTTTAAATGGATTTTTAATCATTTTTTGATGTTAGCCTAAATGGTGAGCCATTATTCAAGATGCTATTACGGCTCGTAAAAACTTGAATAGAATCCCAGACATTATGCAATAAGAAAAAGGCAAAAATAGCTTGTCTTGTATTAATTTATATTGAAAACCGGGCTATAAGGAAACCCCAAATTATGTTAACTCTTACTTTTCATTTGTGAGCTAGTAAAAGTAACCGAAATTGTTAAGGCATCCTGCTAACTGTTGGGAAACTCTAGACTCCTTTTTACTCCCACACTATTTATGCCCGGTTATTTATGGGTCCTCTCTTAACAGCAACAATAAACATTTCGGCAACCGCCGCGGGAAGGCGACCGAAATACAACGTCATTCATCAAGCCGAAATTTACTTAATGAAATTAATAAATAAATTATGATATAAATCTTGAGCACAGTCAGTCCCCCCCGTCCCCTTACCCCCTCCCGAATCGCAGTCGTTGTCGGTGTTGCAGCAGCAGCAACATTTTTATTAAAAGCTCTAAATTATTGGCAGTCGCATGCGATGCCGACAAACGAGCCTGGTCAGCTGCCGGTCGGGTCCGTGGCTCCGTGGCTAACCGGCACAACACACCGGCAGGCACACATTAACGACCAAATGTCAATTTCCAGGCAATCTTTTTGCAATTTCTGCCTTTTTTTAGTTAATAATTTTTGGCCATTGCAACTGGCAACCGCCGCCAAACCGCCGGAGTCGCAACAAAGTCGTGTCTGCTTTCGTAATGTGCTGAAAAATATTTTTGCGGCTAGTAAAATTAAGTTAATAATTCTTTTTTTTTGTAGTTGCAGTTGGAAGATTTTAATTGGCGGGAGAAGACAAGGACTGGGTATGCCCTATACAAAGTAGGGGCTTTTGTGAAGCTATTAAAAGCAACATTGTGGTTAGATTTTAGAAGAAGTATATATTGTAGTTTTTAATTTATTTATTTCAAGGAATTTAAGAGGTTCTTTATTAAATGATGATTATATTTTAATCCTTAATTTATAAAGCTCAGGAGATACCTTATTATATCCCGATTGATTAATAAACATTCTTCTATTAATTCATATTAATTATAATGAAATAGATAAATATTAATAATAATAACTAAATATACAAAAAAAAATGCTATAAAAATGTCCTATTATATTATCATTTAATTTATTAAATATAACCATATCCTTAAGCTATAGCAAATTAATTTTAATAGCATTAATAACATTCTTCTTATTAATTCGTTTTAATTATAATAAAATAGACAAATAATAATAATAATTAAATATACAAAAAAAAATGCTATAAAAATGTCCTAATATATTTTCATTTAATTTATAAAGTATAACCATATCCTTAAGTTATAGCAAATTAATTTAAAATAATTAAATTCATTAATTTAAAGAGTATACTTACGTCTTTGCTTGCATCCTTTATGTTTCCCTCTCATTTGTGCTGGGCACTTGATAAATTTCCAAACTCGCCAACAAATATTTTTGCTGTTTTCCTGATCGCTTTTTTTTGCCTCCTGCGCCACTACGTAAATGTGTCAAATATTGACAATTTATAATGAATCGACATAGGTGCCTTATAGGAGCCACATAAGAAAACGAAAACGAAAAACAAAAAAACAGATTTTGGCGACTGGCAAGAAATATGAGTTAAATGCGTGTTTTGGGTCGTTGCAATAATTTTTACCTGCCTCTTTTTCCGCTCCTTACCTTTGCTGCTTTGATTGCTGTTGTTAGTTTGGTGTTGTTTTCAATTGTTGCTGCTTTTTCCCGGTTGGCTGTGGTCGCTGTAAACAGGAGATTGTTATTTGCAACCCGCTGTGCGTACACCGCAAACTGGACAACTTAATTTGGCTAAAAGTTGCTTGTTAGTGTTGCCACTCTCCACGTATCGCTGGCAGAGAAAAAAAAAATATAGTGGGAATATAAAATGATTTTTAGATATATATAAATATTTAATAATACTTACAGCATTTTCTTAATAAATAAATAATACCTACAAATTTGTTTCTGAATTTTGAAAAGGAAGAACGAATTTAAATATATATTTATGTTACTTAATCCTTAAAGGATTGCAAATACCATTTTCTTAAGCCATGCAAATTATTTTAAAGTGCGATCATAACTCTCTTTATGAAATGGAACAACCTTAAATTTTAATAAATATATTTTAAAATATTTATATTAGGTTTTCTTTTTCTTCTTCCAAGGTTCCTTAGACTAAAACTCTGTAAAAATAACCCGAAAATCCACATAAAATATAACATTTCCTTCGCAAGACCTTAACATAAATTGTATTATTTATAATGCATAAAAGCCTTAACTTTTTTTCAGTGCCTTGCGGTTTGGATCACCATTGGCCATTGGTGTTGGTGTCGCAGTTTGCGGTCCACGTTCGCCACATCATATCACATCCAAGCGAGGAATGCCAATCGCAGTCCGGTAGATGAATATGAAGATGGAGCAACCACGGGGACTTGGCTTTTCGGCTGCCTTCGCCTTTTCCTGCAGCAGTCACAGCAAATGGCCAGCGAGAGACTGGGACGAGTTTCCCGCATATCGAATGCAATTGGGATAACCACAATTAGAGGAACACGAAATTAGAATGCAAAACCAGGTTCCAATTCAGTTAGGACCGTTCAAGTTAAATGTGAGAACGTGGAAAAATTCAGCAATCACAAGTGAATATTTGAGTAAGCGGAGGTTTACCAAAAGGCAAGTATTTTTTTTATTAAAAGGAGCAGATTTATGTACTAAAAGTTACTTTAAAATAATTAAAATAATTAAATATGTTGAAACTTAAACAATTTTGGAAGCTTCATATTTAGATTTTATTAATTGAAGTACTTAGCTGTATATTAAAAAATAAATGTTAAAACCTTCCTCTAGGATATTCTAGGCATTACATAAAAATCTTTATCATATTCCTCTAAGAAAACCCAACAATTCCCACACATCCCTACGCAAATCGATTATCCTTTTTGCCTACGTTTATTCCCAACCTTTAATTGCTCGTGTCATTGATTAATTTGTTGACTTGGCCGGCTTAATAATTGCCAGGCGACAGTCGAGCGTAAAAAACAATGCAACTGGGGAAAACAAATCCCCAACACGAAAGTTGTCGCGTCACAAAAGCAACAAACGACATTTATCATGTTAACCTTTGAAGTGCATTTGTCTAGACGTCTTCAACGAGAGGGTTCTCTCCTTGTTGTTTGTGTTTTTTTTTTTTTTTTTTGTTATTATTTTTATTTTTGCGTTGATGTTGTAAGCTCTGCAAAAACGCGGAAGAAAAAATGGTAAAGGGCCCCAAAGGCACAAAATGGAATCATAATAATTTGTAATAAATTAACGCCTCGTGTGTGCGCCGCTGCAGTGACAACAACAACCTGGCGGCAACACCTAGGTTTTGGGTCTACGAAGGATTATAACACGCCCAGTCCTCCAGCAGCAATCACAGGGGCACGGGCACACCAGTACCAGTGCCAGCTCCAGCTCCAGCTCTAGCTCCTCGTCATCTTCATTAAGTCAAGGCGCGTCCTCGAGTGCAAAGTCAACGCGACAGCCTCAGTCACACATATGGCATATGGCTTGTACACTGGAAGAAAGTTACATAAATATACTAAATAATTATGTCCCTGCATGTATGTGTTGGAAAATATATAATACAATACTCTATCAGGCAGGCTCAGGTTTTCACTTTTGTTTTTCGTTTTCGTTTTTGGGCAAAAACGTATGTTTTCGTTTTTAGGTGTTCCGGTTTTCACAAACCTTTTGTCATCGCTATGTTATCGGAACATTTAATAATTTCTTACTGCTCAAACTGCAGACTTTCTTGTTGTCTAAAGTAAGCAGAATCTTATAATGTATTTTATTGTTTAAAGGGTTTGTTTTAAGCCGAAATAATTAAAAAATCCCTTGAAAAGGTGTCTATAAGTATGCTATAATTGTTTCTCATTGAAGTTTCAAAACATTGCATACTTTTAATGAGCTTTTTTAGAGATTTCGAAATTTAATACGATTTAATAGAAAATAGAAGATATGATAAGATATTTTATGCTTTCATAATTTATCAAGAATATTTTTTCCATAAGTTTTGCTTCTGTCATTTAATTCATATAAAACTGTTTTATTAGCTTGAATTTAACAGACTTAAGTCGCCTTAATTGAGATGATAAATTACATATATAAATCCTCTAATTAATAATAATACCAAATTTCTCTCTGTGTACCATATGGACTCACTCTTTACCCTTTGATTCGGCGGTGTTGCCACAACCCTTTTGTCTAATTTCACGCTGTCGTTCCTCATCAAAGACTGACGCGCGTCCCCGGCGAGTAATTCATCATTTCGCGTGACGTACTCCGGAGTTCTCCTTGGATTCTCCCCCGGATTTCCCCCTACTCTCTTTCTCACTCTCCTCTCCAGCACATAAATTCTCAAGTGCCAAATGCATTTTTTATATCGCCCGAGCGCCTTGCCTTCCCGGTTTGCCTTTGACTTGGCCTTAACTCCTGGTTGGCGTGACACAATCGACAAGTTGAAGGCAGGCTGTTGATGTTGCTGTTGCTGTTGCTGTTGATGTTGCTTGTTGCTGCAGTGCTTGCTGCAGTGGTTACTGTTGCTGCTGCTGCTGCTGCTGCGGTTGTCCCCATCGTTAGCCGCTAATTATTCAAATTAATTGTTTCGCCCCAAAGACACGCGCACGCTCAGCTCAAACGCCAATCAACCGAAGAGACACCAGAGACAGTTCACAGTCCGCAGGAGAAAGGCTATTTATTTGGCTTTCAACAAGACAAATTATTGCCATCGGTTGTTACTAATTTGAGTAATATTTGTGATAAATCAACATTTATTCTTGACTATTTTTAAGGAATTTATTAGAAAACGTTAGGACAATATTAGCTTAAGTTGTTAAGTATATGAGTTCTAAGGTATATTTTTTAATGTGATGAAGAACCTATAGATCTTTAATTAAATCTTCTTAGGCAATTTAAAAATTTTCTCCTCTAAGATCTCAATCTAAAAATATTCCCCTTCATTTCTAATTGAGTTACCAAAGCCTGCATGCTACGGTTATTATTGTTTCCTCAATTCTCAATTCGAATAAAAACTCCTTTCCAGTTGCCAACTTGTCATGTTTCTCGGCTGGCAAACACAAATACGAATTGCAATTCGAATGCCAACTTTAATTTTTTTTAGCTGGGAGTTCCAATTTAGGTCGCCATGGGGCTCTGGCTGCCACCTTGTCCATTGGAGCCTGTCACAATTTCTGGGATTTTCTGAGACTGAGAAAAGGAGGCGTTACCTTTTGGGAGGGCGTGTAACACCTATGATTCGATTGTGACAGGGAAATAGAAAATAGTGTTACTCAGGGCAGTGGGTTGGATTTTTATTTGTGGTCTGCACGATAGCCCACTTAATACTGTTTTAATCTTTTAAGATCTTTACCATAAATTTAACAAAATTTAAAAAAATAATAGAGAGAGTTTATTTGTTAAAAATTTGGTATAGATATGAACTAAAAATAGCTTAAGATTTTTGCTAGATTTTGGGCAAGACGCAATCACTCTACTAAGAATATTATAATATAAATAAACAAATCAGGGGTTGCGGTTCTTTAAACTTAATAAATATATAGAACGTTTTTTCTCTAATTTCTTTCTAAAATATTTATTAGTTCCTTAATACTTCTTTCTAATTAAAAGGTACCATATATGTTTAGTTTTAATAAAGCAATAAATTCTTTCCCTCTTCTCTTAATTTAAAAACTACAAGAACCCCTTTGAAACAGGTTGAATTGAGTTGTTTTTTCACATTCCATCGACCATCCATATCCTGATAAGGCAAACACGACAAAGGGATCCATGCAAAACAACTCCATTTATTATTTTTGGGTTTCATTTCGAGGTTTATAAACTCAAATAGTATGTCCTTTTCCACAGAAAGATGACTTAAGAATACTCTGACCAGGAATATAATTCTTTCTATATGAAAATAAATTAAAATAAAGAAGCCAATGCTAAGATTTGTTATATAATTATGGACATTTCTTAATGAACAATTACCTTTTAGCCTCCTTGGCTCAATAGACCCACCTTGATTGCAGGGTACAGGCCAAAACGTAAACTGAAAACGGTGAGCAAATTTTTCCTCATTCCCAACCGCGATTAGCATCGATTTCTGGCTACTGTTGCAGCAGCAGTTGTTGGCTTATGATTGCTGTTTGTTGTCAAAAGCGGTTATTTTTTTGGTCTTAAATGCTTTCGGGAATCGCAGAACCGAAATGAAATCGCAAAGAAGAAAAAGCCAAAGAGCGAAACCCAAAAAAGTCGGCAGATTATGACGATGGGATGGCAGGGAAAAGCCGCAACAACAGCGAAAACGTTTTTGGGGATAAATGTTAAACGAATGTTTATGCAAATTAGAAGCGATCGCCGCTTCTGTTTGATGTCCTTCGCCAGAAAGAGTTGTAGCAGCTGGCTGGAGCAGGAGATGGAGCAGGAGATGTAGCCGGAGATGGCGATGGCGATGGCGATGGCGAGGGAAGCCTCGATTCCCTCGATGACGATGATGAGATCAAAAGTTGTACCCCCTTTTTCGCGTGGCCAAAGCGATTTCTGGCAACACGCGGGCGGGCAGAGAGAGAGAGATTAAGGTTGATACCAAAACGGGTCCCAAACGGTAGCTGCAATTTGGCAGCAACAATATTTGGGCCAACCAAAAATCAGAAGAGCAGTTAACAAGCTGCCGGGGTTACACAGAACCAAAAGAATATATCATTCAAATGTTTATAAATATTTATGACAATAAATAAAAGAGGTAATTGATATTATTAAACTTATTAATTATTTTCTAATAACATCCTTACATTTTCTTAGTGTATTTTCCCTTCTGGAATATTCAGCTAACAATTAACAGGCTTCCAAGAAAATTCAAGACATTGTAATAGAGTTAATTACGCGGCCAGATATTGGCATTGCATTACACTTAACCCCACCAATCGGTTCATTAGAATCTCGTATCTATACTCGCGGGCCAATCAGCACTTTTCCGGCTGGCTAACAGAACCCGTTTTATCTGCACCGCCATTATTAGCCAAATTGAACCTTAAAATGTCACAAAGGCATTAAGCGGGATCCCAAGATCCACAGATCCCACAGAGTGCCGCCTTTTTAGAAGGAGAGATGGCAAAGTTCTGAGAGTTACACTTGCAGGAACAGGAAATTGGCTTAATTTTTTAAGGTTTTATGAAATGTATTTAAGATCAAATTAAAATTATAAAAGATGGTTTAAAGAAGTTAGTACAAAGTTCAAAGGATGTACAAAAATCTACTCCGTAAATCTCTCCGTAATCAATTTATCTTCAGAGATTGAAATATTTTTTAAGAAAGACAACACCTTGAGTTGGCTTCCCCCCTATGAAACAAATTTTTGCATATACATAATTTAAGATTAGGATTCCTTAAAAAAATAATATTTTCTTTAAAGAAAACATCATAAAAAAATCATAAGAAACAAATTACCTAAAGGGATATTCTATTTTTCAAAGAAAAAATTCTTAAAAACCTGTAAGGAACCTTTCTTCGAGTGCAGGATACCGTCACAGATCCCAGGCCGCTTCTCTTAAGGCCAGATAATTTGCGACCATTCCACATTGATGGCATATCGATGATGAGATGATGGCGCTGATACCGGCTCCCTATACATACGTGGCTGGCTCCTTTGGGTGCGAGTTGGCCAGTTGTTGTGTTGGCCGGCATGCAAATATTGTCACACACAAGCAACGACCCCGACAAGAAGCCGAAATGCAATTGGCAACGGACTGGCTGGTGGACTCGGAGCGGGAAAGCCACGACAGCCGTCCGATCCTGTCCAGATCGTGTAGATAGTTAAGATCGCTTATCGGACTGAATTATGGCAGAGCTAAAAGCCTGCCAAAGTGACGTTTTTTTTCGCTCTTTTTTTTTTTATGTGTGTCGATTGCGTGCCGGCCATAAATGAAATTTGTTATGCATTCAGTTTTGTCAGCGACCTTGGCCAGTTGCCCGGGGATCTCGAGATCTGGGATCTAATTAGTTTTGGCCGTCAGAAGGAGAAGTTCTCAGACCTTTCAACTGCGCCGACAGAGCCGCCGCTGCTCCTCTTGAGAATTTTCCCCGAGACTTTCGATTTCACCTGCTCAGCGGAGCGGCCGAAGCCGTTGGCTCCGTTGGCAATTCAATTAAAGCCCGCAAATGTCGAAATGTTATCGAAGTCGACAAACAAACTTTTTTTCTGGCAAGTCGAGCTCAATTGGCAATTGCAAAATTGAAACTGCAAAACTGTTTTCGTTTTTTTTTTACGAATGACTAGCACTTGTACTTTGCAAGGAGTATATGGGTTTCAGGGAAAAGGGAAGGAAAGGTTTAGCTTTTTTTGGGTTTTATAATTAGAGCTCTGTTTTATGGGTTTGTATATATAAATTTTAACAATTAAACTGTTCAAAAATGAAGTATATATATCTTAGAAAGGCATTAACTTATTGGTTGAAGAAATATTCATAAATATTTATATATAAATCTCTTCTTTTTTGTTGACAGACTTTTTAAATAAAGTCTAAATCTTATATTATATATCAAAAGCTAAACAACAATATAATTTCCATTTAAATAACATGTTATATCTATCTATAAATTGCGATTATTATAAATAGTAATATTTAAAGTCTTCAATTACTATTCAAACTTAATAGGGAAATGTGACTTATCTTTCCGTTTCATTGAAATTTTTGTAATATAATTGTGTTTGCCTTTTATTTAATTTTATATATTAAATATAGAAATTTGTAAGGATATTTATATAAAATGTTTCAAGCCATTTTAAGGCTCCATTATGACATTTTCTTTACATTCCAACCCCATAGCAAGTATCCCTTAGTCGAAGAACTAACTCTATCTCACAGCTAAAATTTTTTTTTGCTGGCCCCTATCTAAGCCTGCCCCATGCCGCGCTGGAATTGAATGTCGTGGCTAAAAGTGAAGTTGGTCTAGAGGCTCTGGCTGTTTTTATTGTGACTGCGGTTTGCTGGCTTTGCTGACTGCCTCTAATATGACATCTACTAATAACGAACCGTGGCTCCGGAGCTCCGAAGAACCCGAACCCAAACCCGGCTCTTGGGCAAGGGCCAGCCAGCCAGCCAGCCATTCACTTGGTTCGGGCCAAGTCGAGTGCATTGGTGAAAAGTCATAAGGCAGCAAAAGTGGAAACGGCGAAGAAAACCGCAGCAGCAGCAGCAGCGGGGTAAAAATGGTTTGTTTTGGTTCAAGTTGTCGTTAATGGCATGGAAAAATGTCAGGCAGAAAAAGGTTTGCCAAACGATTCTTACTTTTTTTTTTTCTTCGCCCCAACTGTGTGTGTGGGTTATGAGTTATGTGTGCGAATGGCAGGGAACCCAGCGACATTTTGCTAAATGATTCACAAAAAGAACAAATACACCCGGGTCGTATATGTGACCCTAAATTGAATTGAATTTGTTTGAGTCAATAGAGCGTGAGTGATACGCCCCGAGCTGCGACCCTCGAGGGGAATCAATACACATACTTACGCATGGAATTGAGATCTTCTGCATGATAATTGGATTATAATTAAGTTTAAATGGAACTTGTGGGCTCAAGTCGGTAGAATGTTTAAGAAATGGTATTTAAGGCATTTAATATTTGTGTCCTTAAAGCAAGTACTTATATTTAGGGTGTAAACTGTACTTGGTTAAGAGTTGCCAGACTATGGAAATTAAGGGACTTTGTAAAAAATATGCATATGGGCACACTATACTAAGAAACAGGAAATATAACTTGTAAATCCTGCGAAAAATTAACATTTTAAATACAACCTTAAATATTTAAAAAGCAGAATAGATATTATATTCATTATGAATTATTTTATTATTATTCAGTTACAGTAACTCAACCTGAGACTATATATTTTGCAAAATACAATACAAGCCATGTATTTTTAAGTATCTTAAGAATTTATTACAATAATTTCATTTGTTTTTCATATCTCACACTTAAATTAAGATCTCATATACCCAGATTTCTTCACATACCTCCACTATCACGTTCCCCCCTATCGTCGCCTCATTATGAATGCCTAACTAGCGATGACCTCGCATTAATTTTATAATGCCTAAATACATTGCAAGCGTTTCAGGTGTGCGAAGGCCCCTAATGGGACATTAAAGCCCCCGAAAGCCTCTGACTTAAGCGAGGCGACTATAAAAAATCGACAACCAGCGCCGAACGACTACGACGACGACGACGGCAGCCTCTCAAGTCGCCTCTCTCGAAAGAAAGAAAAAAAAAACAAGTGCCCATAAAATATAATAAAAGGAAGTGCTTAAAACTTGCAACAACAAGACCAGAAGGAGGGGGTTTCCCGGCACAGAATTGCAAGTACATTGGCTTGGGATGAGAGACTGGCATCTCAGGGTATAAAACGGGTGGTGGGGTTGGCGGCGTGGTATAGTGACCATAGTGGCAGGACAGGACTCCTTTTGCATAGTTGGTGTCTAAATTTATTACCCGCGATCTAACACGATTTCTCGCACTTGTACCTACAATAATCATTATATGCAAACACACACACACACAACACACACACATGCAGCGGGGAAAATTACATGCGCCAAAGCTTTTCGTTTTTCTTTATTTTTGCCTTTTCGCCTTTTGCATATTTGGCATGCAACTAAAAAAAAAGAAAAGAAAACAGAACCGAAAACGTAACAAGTGCAGCTTGGGAAACTGGTCTGGTCTTCTGCGAAATGAGATGCCAGAGTAAGTACAGTAGGGCTTGTGTATATGGAAACCCACATAAATAATTTTTAAAATATATGTTTACTTGTTCTTCCAACTAATTAATATAAATTAAGGAATCTAACTATTGTACTTAACCAATCTACTTACAATATAGGATATTTATCAATGCATTTCTTTCTATCTCTCTCTGAATAATGTGCCCGAATGCATCTTCTCCAAAAATCACTAAAATTAGTGTGGCAGTGGCTTTTAAATTTATCTTTCTTTTTGAGAAACAATTTCCTTTTATGGCATCTCCACTGTCTACTTCAGCTTATGCCTTTGTACTCGCCTGGATATAGTTTATGTATTATATAATTCCCCCTGGATGCAAGAGGCGAAAAAGATGCAAAGCCCCTGGTCTAATGAGGCGTGGTAGCCAGTGCTTATATGCAGGGTATTTCCTTTCATTCCCCCCTCTCAGAATAGTTGGGGCTTGCAACCCGATAATGAGATGCAATGAGGAGATGATTAATTGCTCGACAGCAGCCAGCCAGCGCATCTTTCGCAAAACATCTTAATGCCTTTAGCTGGCAAATAACAGGGTATCCGTTGGTGCCTAAACCCTGCTAATCACCTTATAAGAAAAAGAAAACCACACGCTTGGCTGTAAATATGTATACAGAGGCGAGCAGCGGCCTGGTGTATAGAGAAATTCTGGTGGCTGGAGATTACAATCGCATACATCGCATACATCAGTAACCCAAGGACGTGGATCGTAAGTCAGGCCCCGAACATTATTATTAAGCGGAGCCACCGAGAGCGGAGCAGCAGCAGCCTCGACGACTGACCGAGTGACTGGCGGCCAAGGCTTGACTTACGTGCAACAATTTAACAACTTAATTATTGCTAAACTACACCGGCACAGCGACAACATCTAGCCATAAATAAACAACGGTGCGTATGGGTAATATTGGTTATTCGAGGCTGGCAAAAGTCGTGGTCGGGTGGCAGGCTGACTTGGCTGACTTGGCTGGCGAAATAAAAGTAATAATAAGGCAGCTTGGCTGCCAAAAAGATGGCAAGGTGCGATATACCCGAAAGATGATCATCATCAGAGAGAACAGCCAGCAGCAGCAGGGGAAAAAAAAAGAAAAAACAACTCTGGGCCACTTGGACCAATTCAAATACAGAGAAAGAAATTATAATTGGGGACTAGAATTAAGTAATGACTGTATTTTCGTAGAATAAAATATATAAATAACCATATGATATAAAATATATTGATGTTAAACTATGAATGTTATAAAAAAGTTTAAAGAAACTCCACAAATGCTTATAAAAATATAGTTTACTTGAGAAATCATAATTAAAATATATGTTAATTTAAGGAGTTGATGTCTAAGCTTTAAAATAATATTTCTTTCATTTTTATTCAGCAGAAAAAGTAAAATTATTTTATATATTAAAAATATTAATACAAAATATATTTTTCACGGAAAGAATTATAGGTTTTTGGTTATATAAAGTTCATTTTTTTCTAGTGCCTGCCCGAGATCTCCTTTTTGGAGAGTGTGCATCCTGCTGCCTGCTGCCTGCCGCCTTGTGCTTGTCATTGAGTAATCTATCGACAGGTTGGCCATTTAGCCAGGCCAACCAACAAAACCGAGTGCTGTGTGTGTGTTTGTGAGAATTAGCATAAAAACGCAATTTTTGAATATTAATGTGCAGAGCGCGGGGCAGCGACATCTCTGCTCGATTGCGTGTGCTCCGCTCACGAGGATCGGTGGTTTGGTTCCTGCCACTTGGCTTACACATCCCAGCTCCGCTCTAATCAGATTCCCCTGCCTCGATAACGACGCCTCGAGTCGGACTTTGGCCAGGAGAAGGTGCTATCCGATTCCCGGGGCATCTCTCTATCCCGCTTCTCAGCCGGCACGCAGAGCTCCTCGAGAACTCCACAGAGCCACCGAGATTGGCAAAGCGGAGCATGAGAAATGTTTGCTTTGGGTTTATCTTGGGAATGCATCGAAAATGTTGCGTAATATGGGAAGCTGGCATAAGAAGGGAATGAAAACTACAACTGTCAGAATTTCGAACATCGAGAGCTGTTGGGGTTTCGGTTTTCTAATTTTTTTAATGTCTTTATCTTACTATGGTTATGTAGTTAAAGGAGGGAATGGGTAATTTTACCAAAATAAATCGTTATTGTTGAATAACAAATAATTGAGAAAGTTCTTTAAAAATGAAAACCCAATATGTACAGCTATTTCTCACTCTCCTACCCTCTAACATATCCTAAAATTGGACAAACTTGTGCAACAATCCTTAATGAACCATTGTAACTATCTTTTAAAATCTAAAAATTATTATAATTATTATTAATGAATTAATTATTAGCTCCAGTCCCAAGCTTATACAATTTTACACTTAATCTTACACGTTTTTTAGCGCCATCTAGCTCTGGTTGTTTGCAACAACGCTGGCTGTTCCACCGGCCACCAGAGGGCAGATATGTAGTTTATACAACAAACGCCACTTTTAGTGATGGCGCCACTTAAATAAGAAATTTATAAAAACATTAAAAATGTTTAATTAGAATAAAACAATATATATCACAATTAAAATCAATGAATTGCATTCCAAAAAAGTGTATAATTAAATTTATGAAGAAAGTGAAAGCCCAAAAGCCCAATTAATTATTCCAAAAGTCAAGGAAAGTTGTACAAATATTTATTTAATGTTTGTAAGATATCCAAAAACCATTAATTGTAGAAACTCATTAAATTAGGTCACTTCCTTTTCGTGTACTATTTATTAATGAAAAGTATTATATAATATAAATTATTTTCTCTCAAAACTTAGTAATATTTGTTCCCATTAGTAGTAAACAATTGTGTTTATAAATCTTGTTTATATATGTATTTGTATTTGATTTCTTCTGGTTTCATTTTACAGAAGCCTCGTCGGTAGACCACTTTTTCTAACTTGAAATATCCAGAATAAATCGTGCAATCATAACAATGCGCGTAGAAATAAAAGTTCAACAAACCCAAAGCCAAACAAAACGAGTTTCTTTAAAGTGCATGTGAGTATTCCGAGTATTCCTTACTCACTCATAACTAACACTTAACCGCATTTCACAATTAAAGGGCGAAGCGACGTCATGACCCCAAAAAAAAGTCAGAGAGGGGAAGTGCATTGACATTGACTGGGTTCATTTCGGAAACTGGGTCACCGCCGTCACTTTCACAACGAACGCGTTAAATTGCAGTGACATTGAGACAGAGCGAACGAGAACCTCCCCCTGGCTCAACCTTCTCCCCTAACCATCAATGAGCTCAAGTTCAGCCGACTAAAATAATGACGTAGTTGCCCCGACAAGTTGCGAAAATCAAGAGAGACGGAGAGACTCATCGCAGACAGACTGCAGTGAATCACATTCGTCGATATAAAATGTGTGTGTTTTCAGTCACGAACGCCGGCAAAGTGGTGGGGCAACCTCTCTCTCTGGGGACCCTCTCTACTTACTTCTCTTTTTTTTTTCTGAAGGTCCTAAGTGTGTCTCTGAGTCTTCCTCTTGATCTGTCACTCTTTCTCTTACTTCTCTCAGTGCAAGTAGTGACGTCAGTTTTGCTAATTATCTAGAAAAAAAAAACTGCTTTAATCCAGGTTACCAAGTGCGAAATGCCACTGCACTGAGAAAAATAACATTGAATTGAATTGAATTATTACAAAAATTGTTGTTAAGAAAAATGAACTTTATTTTTTACTTCACTTGTTTTATTAAGTTAAGAAAAAGCTCATTAAATATTTGTTTTAATTACTTTTTATTTACATTTTTTGTAAACACAATTTAAAAAGTTATTAGAGTACTTTTTACCGTTTGGTAAAGATTTTATTTATAGGAGTAGTTACTTTACAAAGAAAGTAATTTTTCAATTCCTCTATTATCTCGAAAATTCCATTCTTGAAAGATTTTATTTACAACATAAGAGAGTACTTTACTACCTTATACATATATCAAAGCTCAAATGCTCTATCGTTGAAATTTTATTTACGGACTGATAGCGGTTATAATGAAGATTATTCATTGTTGTAAATAATTAATAATTTTATAGTTTGAGTAATTAAAGACATTATTAGATTGTTACCTTTGGTTTATTTATATTCAATGATAGGTATAAGTGGATAAAACTTTAATTATTAATATTTAAATCATAGCAATCCCCAAGCGATTTTGTTTCAGTGTTTCAGCTTATATTAAACCACTGCCCGCTTATTGTAGGGTATTTCCTCGGTCGTCACGAGGAATAATCCGGCCATCTGTTGGCCTGCAGCCTCTGTTGCAGCCGCCTGACTGGGCAGTTGGCCAAAATTAGCCCCTATACCAAGCAAACATCCACCTCCACACACATCCACTATATATGTATACATATATACCTATATGTTATATGTGCGTGATCTTGGGCACGTGTCTTCCCCTCGGCCAAAAGAGATCCCCAGCTGCTGTCACGGGGCTTGTATAAACAACCACCGCCGCCGCCGCCATAGTGGAAAATAGGAACAAATTCCGAATTACAGATCAAAGTAATTTACGCCACATGGAATTGTAAATGAGGAATTACAACCCAACTTGGGCTCCAAGCTCTCCCTCTCCAGACTCCCGGAAAATCAAGTCGAATAACCCGAAAACGTGCCGGCTATAAATAGGGGGGAAAACAAAAAGAAAAAGAAAAACCAGCAGAAGCAAAAGGTCACCTTGACTAACTTGGCTGAATGGAGCCGAAAACTCTGGAGAGCAAAGAGCGCGAGCGGGAGAGAGAGGCCAACGCTCGCTCACTTTCACAACGCCTCGCAGGCCGTTTCGTCATTCATCCTGGCGGCAGCAGCTGTGGCGCCGGCCGAGGCAGCGAAAACAGCTGCCTACACTTAGGGAAAATAGTATACTTACAAATTTAGATAATAAACAATTACATTATAGGGAAGAATATCTCCTTAAAACTTGAAAAATTGAAATTGTTTTGAGCACAGTAAATTATAGTTTTATATCACAAATAAAATCTTGAAACCCTTTACAAGAACCTTATATATTTTATCTTATTTAAGAATTTAATAAACTATAAACAATATTTATTTAAACCCAAAATAACCAAGAAATTAATTAAATTACACTTGAAATCATACAAAAACGTACTTAAATTCTTAATAGAAACCTTAACTAGTATTTTAAAGATTAAGGTTAGCAATTTTCCTCCTCTAATTGTAACTATAAATATCCTCCAATATGCATAATAAAATCTCACCATATCTGTACAACTTTTTCTCCCAGTGCACAGGCCTGTGGAGGAAATACAGAGAGAGGTAATGAGTGAAAGAGCGGCTGCGGAGGCTACAAAATCCAGCTACGGCGGCAGCTAAATTCCAAAGCAGCCCGTGTGTGGAGTGCAAACAGTTCGCAACGAACCCGCAAACTGAACGGAACGTCGACGACCTCAGAGCAGAGGCGCCAAAAATAAAATCCAGTGAAAAAATTGTGTGATTTAAAACCAAACCAACCAAATACCAAAAAAGTAAGCAAAGAATACAGCGGGATAATTCTTTAGTTTTCAAGAGGTTTTAGTTTTAGTTCCCCCCAGGAGGAGGGCTTAGCTCACTTCCTGCCTCATCAAAGTGCATTCAACTTTTAACGGTCAAGTGCAAGTCCGAAAAAAACGAATTCACATTCGAATTCGAAACCGAAACTGACACCTCGCCCTTGGCCTTCCGCACTGGTACCGTTATTGGGGCTGTGCGGAAGTTCCGGAAAGGGGGGATGCCCTCATAGGGGGAGGAGGGGGAGGCAAAGTGGCTGCCAATTGGGCGTACTTTCACTTTCGTTTTCATTGAGAGCATGCGCCGTGCCCAAAACAGCTGTTTGTAGATGCTTTCTGGTATTGTTTCTGACGGGTGGGGGTGACGTAGTCGTCGGCCCACCCCCCCTTGGCAAAGTGGAACAACCGCATTTGACTTTGACAGAAGGTCATTCAATAGGCCCAATTGGCGTGGCAAGTTTCAGCAACTTGCAACAGGTGAAAAATATTGATATTGAAGTGAGGATTTGGGATATTTGTTAGAGAACATTCTGTCAGAAACTTGTAAGATTTAATTAGAAAACTTCCAGTGCTTTAAAGAGGTGGAAAATAATTTGTTAATGCTGATTTTGTATTATAAGAAGGTTGAAGATTTTATAAAATAAATAATTTTCCATTTAACAATCCTACCAGACTAAGAATAAATATATAAATAAAGTTTTTGTAGATTTAAACAACATTTTCTTTACAAAAAATTTAATTTCCTATTTGGGATTGACATCTAGCCATTTCTTTTGTTATTTTAATATAATAACCAAAATAATATAATAAGTTTCTTTATTATATTTACTTCTATTACAAATTTATTATTTCTTTTCTTAGAAAATATTGAATTTTCGAAAATAGGCTCCTTTAAATTTATTTTAAAAGAAAATTATATTGTATTAAGACCAAAAACTCGGTTCAATAAGTTCCTAAACACTCTTATATATTTTATAGGAATATATACTATCTAGCTGTTGTTTCAATACTTATTTATGTGAATTCCAAATAGAAATAGAAACTGTTGTGTTCGCTCAGCACATAAATCATTATATATTTTATTTTATCTTCGTGACATTTCTCTGACACCGGAAAACTCATCGAAAGCGTTCACTACTTTTTTGTATATATATATTTTTTTGTACCGCACCCATATTCTTTAGAACTCACAAGTGCAGTCGTAATTCAAGCTAGGAAAACACTCAACCTGAAGCAGATTCTAATTAAAAACGTGCCACATGTTTATATAAATATTTTCCCACTGATAACCGTGCTTTCAATATGCACTTTTAATCGTCGACAATCTAATCTTAAACCCCACATATTGCAAACATTGGCAACAAACTCAACTTTGGCCCCCGCCACACAACTCTTCCTAGTCGAGATAAGGCTTAGTTATACGTCATGGTGATAGAACCGATATATACTACATACACTCACTCGTCATTGGGTAAATAATCAAATTCCTCATCATGAGAATCACCCAATAATTGGATTTGTGAAATTGCCTTAATGGTTGCCCTGATAAGATTGCGTAGGAAGTAAGTAGTCCCCGAATCAGTAATAAAGCGATTTTTGGTAGGGATTAATTTCAAAAGGTTTCGCATTGATTGCATATTGATAAAGGCCATTTTCCCTTTGGGCCAACATTTCATTTGATTAATGGTGCAGAAGAAGAAGCCTCTAATTGAACACGAATGTCATGTGCTGGCTGTCTCCACACACAGTCACAAGTTTGGCTCTATGAATTGCTATATAAAAGACCAAAAATCAGCATTAGTTAATTTTTTCGGCAATGTTTTCGGTTCGGTCCGGTTGCGTGTTGTGGCGATGTCGCTTTTTTCTCATTAATACGACCTTCGTGAAGGTTAAAGAACGCCAACTAAACTGTATGTCGTCTGTGTGTTTTTTACGGGAAGAGAGTTTCCCGAAACGAAAAAAAATTGTGAATGTTTTGGTTAATTAAATAAGCCACTAAATGTGAGAGGCACGTGATGGTAATAAATATTAGCCTTTAAATGGGTAACCTTGGAGAAAATTTAAGAATTTCTAACACAACAATTACTAACCCTTTTATAAAGTTTCATATGTGCACTGTTTTTTTTTATTTAAGAGAAACATATTCGTGAGATAGAGAATGTTTTTTGCAGTCGGGATAAAATTATTAAATAAATTCCGGCTTTGTTTAAAAACATATGTAAATTACTAGACAAGTCTCTGCCCTTATATTGTATATTAACTTTAAGTACAATAAACTTTAAAACTATCTTTACTTCTTATAGATTTACTCAGCCATAAATCAATAAGAAAACTTAAAGCTTTAGGAGAATATTTCAAAATAATAAAGCATCAAGAAAATGAACAATAAATATTTATGTATTAACAATTAATCAAGTTATTTTCAACAAAATATTTAACAGATATTTTTCTTATCTTTCCCTAGCAATGGCCGCCATTAAGGACAGTCTGTTGGCCCAAGTTGCCGAGGTTCTGCCCAGCTCCGGGCACAAGGTCACCGTGGTCGGCATCGGCCAGGTGGGCATGGCCAGCGCCTTCAGCATCCTGGCCCAGAACGTCTCCAAGGAGGTGTGCCTCATCGATGTCTGCGCCGACAAGCTGCAGGGTGAGCTGATGGATCTGCAGCATGGCTCCAACTTCCTGAAGAACCCCCAGATCACGGCCAGCACCGACTTCGCCGCCTCGGCCAACTCGCGTCTGTGCATCGTGACCGCTGGTGTGCGCCAGAAGGAGGGCGAGTCTCGCCTGTCCCTGGTGCAGCGCAACACTGACATCCTCAAGAACATTATCCCCAAGCTGGTGGAGGTAGGTTTTAATCTCATCTTTAATTGGGAAAATTCTAATTGAACTCCTTTTCTCCCCCCACAGTACAGTCCCGATACCATCTTGCTGATGGTGTCCAATCCCGTGGACATCATGACCTATGTGGCCTGGAAGCTGTCCGGCCTGCCCAAGAATCGTGTCATTGGCAGCGGCACCAACCTAGACTCGTCTCGCTTCCGTTTCCTGATGTCCCAGCGTTTGGGTGTGGCACCCACCTCCTGCCACGGCTGGATCATCGGCGAGCACGGCGACAGCTCTGTGCCCGTGTGGTCTGGCGTGAACATCGCTGGCGTGCGCCTGCGCGAGCTGAACCCCACCCTGGGCACCGGTGAGGATCCAGAGAAGTGGAACGAGCTGCACAAGCAGGTGGTGGACTCCGCCTACGAGGTGATCAAGCTAAAGGGATACACCTCGTGGGCTATTGGCCTGAGCACTGCCTCCCTGGCCTCGGCCATTTTGCGCAACACGAGCAGCGTTGCCGCCGTCTCTACCTCTGTTTTGGTGAGTTTATTATTTGAATTTAAATTATATTAAACTGTTTTAGATTTTATAACAATTGAAATCAAGTTTAGAAATGTTTGTAGATATTAAATCAATTAGAACTGTGCCCTAAAGTATGCTACAAAATGTAACACCATAAGAAAGACACCAATTAACAATGCTTTTTCTTTCTAAACATTAAAAAAAATATTTTTGGAAATGATTTTATATTTAAACCTTTTTCTTTGACATTTCTAAAGCGTTTTCTAAAACTCCAACTATTTAAAAGCATTTATTTTTTAAGTCATATAGAAGGCAATTAAATATGTTTAAAAACTGCTATTAAATTTTAAAAATAATTTTTAAACTGTCTTACAAAGTACATTTTAAATATTTCTTTAACATATATTTAATATAATTTGTTTTCTTCCTTTCCAGGGCGAGCACGGCATCGATAAGGATGTGTTCCTGTCGCTGCCCTGCATCCTGAACGCCAACGGCGTCACCTCCGTGGTGAAGCAGATCCTGACCGCCACCGAGATCGAGCAGCTGCAGAAGTCGGCCAACATTATGGCCGATGTCCAGGCCGGACTCAAGTTCTAAAAGAGAAAAAGATCCATTCACACTTCAGATAAAGAAACACAACACAAACACAGAGCAGAATGCTAATTTTAGTCTAATTTTGGAGCTCTGAAGAGATGCCTCGGCCGGCGGGGCATCAAGTATTTCTGACTACCAATGTTTATTTTTAGTACACACCTCTCAATTTATTTATTATTTTTATGGATTAGCTTTTGTGTGTTCACACAGAAATAAACTGTTTAAAATTTAAGTTTAACTCCAAAAGATCTTGTTATTTGGTGGTTTTTGTTCTCTACTTTCGAGTTCCTTGGTTATTTTCCCTTTATTTTTTGGCCTTGGATTGGTGAGGCTTTTCCCCTTAGACACAATCTATCTACCACTTAAGGAACGTAATTTTAAGGCCACTCTCGAGAACTTCCCCTGGGAAAATGATCAGAGTAAGACAACAACCGCCGCTACCTCATTAGCGTAAATATTGAATCGTGAACCGATATATACATACATATATGTACGAGTTCTAGTCAAATTTACAGCCCTAACTTAAAACTAAAAGAAATATTCATTTAGTCAAAATATACATTTTAATGAATAAAGATTTAGCACCTAGTTGTCTTTCGAGCACCCATCATCAAAAAAAAACAGAGTGAGATTAATTGACGGAAAAAAACGAAGTGAATGAAGAAGCGCTGCTGGCAAGTATTTTCATATTGAGGCACGATCGGCTATAGATGGAGTATCTATAGCTGTGATTGCCAGCCAGCAGTCTGGCCAGATAGCCGCCATTATCTGGCCGCCTGTTTTGGGGCTGAAGCGATTTTTTTTCGGGGCGGAACAGCCAGACAACGGCCAGACAGGGTGTATTGGTAGACAGACGTGCTGCAAGAAGCGCAAAAAGAACACCCGAAATCCAAAGCCACAACTGCCAGATAAGAGAGTCGGTCTCCGAAGATAAAACCAGACTATATAAGAGCCCAGCTCTTGGCTTTTCGATACGAGAGCTTAAGTCACCATGCAGAAGAGCACAGTTCGGTTCGTTGTGGCAGTCTGCCTGATCTGCCAGTCTTGGGCATCAACGGAGGATAAGTCCCCAAAATCCCTGAGCATAGATGGAGTCCAAAAGCAGAACTTGAAGCTGCTGACCGAGCAGCTTAATCGCGGCTGGCGGGCCTTCTGTAAGTTGGAAATTATATATATAATATAAAAAAGAAAATCCAGCAGCAGCTCATCATCTCCAACTTAACCAGGTGATGCCCCCGTTGACGAGGGCGTAATGTCCCTCTTCCAGGGCATCAATCCCAGCGATGCCCGCCTTCATGTGATGACCATCACAAACCAAAGCGTAGAGCTGCCCATCAAGTCCATGGCTCAGCTCAAGGACTTCGATATCAGTCCGGATCGCAAGACCCTGGTCTATGTGAATGCCTTCCACACCGCCGACAGCTACTTCAGTGTCCAGGAACACTTGACCCTGCTGCAGAATAGCCGGCGTGATCTCAATGTCATTGTAGTGGACTTTGCCAAGGATGTGGCCCAACTGTACTATGCAGTGCGGCATCATCTCTCGGTGAATGGTTACTTTGTTTATAAGCTTGTCAGGGCACTCAAGGATGCTGGCATTGCTGCTCAGGACATTACCCTGGCAGGACATTCGGTGGGCGCGAATATAGCCGCCTTGGGAGCCAAACTTTTTGCCAAGGAAAACAAGCAGTTGATTGGCCAGCTGATAGCCATCGATCCGGCCACAATGTGTCGCACCACCGACATCCTGGTGAAGCAGGGAGTAGCCTCCAGAGTGGTGGTGATCCACGGAGAGGGGGATGTCTTTGGTGTGAGGGTGCCACTGGGACACATCGACATCTATCCCAATGGCATTGGTTACTTTCCGAGGAGGAAACTCCAGCCTGGCTGCGAGTCCAAAGTCTGCAGTCACATGTATCCCTTTGTGCTCTTCATGGAGGTAAGGTTTCCTTTAGTTTTTTAAGAATTCTTATTATATTTCTTCATTTATTTTTAGGCTCTTATTGAGGGTGTTATGATCCCGGCCACCAAATGCGATAGCTGGGCCAAGTTCCGACAGGGCGACTGCAATTTCCAGAACACCATCAATATCGGTCTTATATATCCTGCCACGGCCAAGGGTCTGTACTTTTGTCTGACCCAACCGAATCCTCCTTTCACCTACATGGAGCACGGGCTGCGCTATAAGGCGAGACGTCCTGAGAAAGCCGCGATCCAAAAATCTTCTTAGGTTTTTAGTTTTAAATTTGTAAAAATTTTAGTTCTTAGTTAAATTATTAAAGTATTTTTAGTTAACAAAATTTGGCTTGGTTATCTTTGGGAAATTCAGTTATGAAAAGCCTGAAAGTATGCCTTAGTTTGGATATTTTCCGCTCGGGAATGCTTGCCAGACTGTTCGAATTGGTTAACTTCATGGACTTGAAGCGTTAAATTGCTTGATTTAATTTAAAAAGCGTGTAAAATATAATTTTATCAATTAACTTTAAGGTTAATTAACTTTAAGTCATTTGACTGCATTTCATAAATATTATTAGAGGTTTTAGTTGTAATTTATTCTCTTATCTTAATTCTTTCTCGCTCTCTTTCTCTTACTCTTATTTTTGTAATACCCTCTCTTCTTGTTCGCTGATCTCTGGCTTAAAGCTCAAGCCGAAACAGCTGATTAACCTCATCGAATCCAATTCTCCGTTATAGCTGAAAGAGAGAGGAAAAAAACAAAAGAGAGGATGCAGACTCTCTGTGACTAACAAGGGCTTAGGAAAAAGGGGGAGCTTACAAATAAGGGTTATACTTCAACCACGTTGATACTTAATTTTAAATAATATAAAAAATAATATATATATATATAATAATATAAAGATACAAATAAGCCAGAAGAATTATCATATTTTCATTTATTTATTTAATTTAAAAATTCCTTCATTAAGACTTTAAAAAACCCCCCTCCTCCCATCCCCGCCCCTGAACCCCACCTATACAAATAAACCGAATATTTTGTGGGAGCCACTCGCTGTCGTCTACCTGTTGCCAACTAAACTTTTTTTTTCGCCCCAGAGCGGACTGGCTGAGGGAAAAAAGTGAGTTAAGAGCCGCTCGTGGCCAACTCTGGAGCGCAGTTTGGTTGAGTTCGTCGAGCGGTCAGGTTGCCCGGCGGTCCGCATCGCCACGCCATCGCAGTCGGAGTCGGAGTCGAGCAGTCGAGCTTCAAGTGTCCAGCGGTAAACCCGTCGTCGTCGCGCTGTCGGTACGTGGAGCCCAAAGTCAGTTGGAAACTGAAAACAGAAAACAGAAATTTAGCTGGGGCTGAGCACTCGCCAGTTGATCGTGCGGAACCCCCTATTGAAGTCTGAAAAAAAAAAATTGTACACAAAAACAGACGCATTTCTGTGGCTGTTTTCTGTGTGTAATCATCAAATAAATGCTTTAAATCCAAGTGTGTTAAGTGTAACAATATCCAATATATGGAGTGTGGCAGCCAAGAGAACAGTTCACTAAAAATAGAAACACTTTTGGCAGATACTCAATAAAAGTATAAGCTCGTATGATCGGAGCTAAGCAGCTTCCGACACGACAAAAAAAATTTAGACATTGCTCTTTGAACTTACATCTAAAAATGAAGTTAAGACAGTCGTTATAGTTGTAGTATTTTTGATAATATTATGTTATCCAAAATATTTCCTTGAAAATTAATTAAATTAGTTAAAAATCAGCAAAAATAAAAGTAAATTGCTTCAGGAAATGTAAGACAAACATCTATAATTATTAAAATAAAATACATTTCGATTTGTATTTAAAAATAAATAATACAAGAATTCATTTTACGGCTTACTAGTCTGATCTGTTTATTTATTTTTTGTCTGTGTCCCAGCCACACACGTATCCATTAGGCCGAGTATCTGTATCTATGTATCTGTAATCGTAAACGCGTCGCACGCCAGCGCGTGTCTCAAGCTCTAAATGGCCTAGGCGGCTCCGTAAACTAAGCTCCCAGCTCCCAACTGGTCAAGTTTACTTTTATTTACGTTTATTTTTCTTCTCTTTTTTTGTATTTTTTTTTTTAAGAGCCGCTTAGGTGTGCGGTCGGCATTCTATTGAATGCGCACCCAAAGCCGAATTCGGATGCAATTTTTCAATTGAAAATGTTTAGTGAGTGAAGAGCAATTAGAAAGATATATATAGTATATATAGAAATGACTATAAATAGCGGAGTAATGAAGTAATTGACGATTGTGCAATCCCAAAACACGATGATACAAATGAATTGGGAAATGACGAAAATTTATTTTAAGCCAAAAACAATAAATCTCATAGAAAAAAACAAATTATGTTAATTGATATTATAATATTTGTTAATCACTGAAGAATTGCAAATTTGGGTATTTTTTTGATGCACAATTAAGTAATTATTTTTGTTTATTTTGCTGTGCATTTATTTGAATTTATTACCACAGCTTTAAATGCAACTAATTGGTTATTAATTAGTTAACATAAGCAAGAAAAAGATTACAGATAATTTGAAATATTTTAAAAAAGGGAAATACCTTTTTTCTAAAATTAAAATAATGAAAGAGCAGCAGATATTTCTACATTTTTCCTATAATCTACAACTCTAGGGTTAACCAGCCATAAAAACCCCAATCAATACATCACTAAAACCACAAATCATTGCAAATTGAATTGATATTTCGATCTCTTAAAGCCAACTGGCCCTATTGAAAGTGATAAAATTTTAATAATTTAACAAACACGTTAATTTCTCGCCCGAAAGTGCTGTTTAAATCGCTTCAATGACACTTAATGAGTTTATGGAGAACGCTAACAATGCTAACAAGAAATCGGCTTCGGTGCCTAGATATATCTGCTTTATTGTGTGCTAATGAGGGCCCCCGAAACTCCCACCACATCTCAGGGGTACTTTATTCTGGGAACGAATCGAGCAGGAAAAAGTGCAAGTTGCCTTGATATTGGATTGGAAAACAATCCATTGACTCATTTGGTAAACAAATCGCTTGGCGAATACGTCAGAGGAAAAGTGAAATTTTATACATACAAGCCAAATAAATTACATATACAAACATATATGTATTCGTCACCCATCAAAGTTGGCTCTTTGTGTGATTATCGCGTATACGCAGTGTGTGTTTTCTAGAAGCTGCATCTCATATCTTCTCCACCACCCAGGCAGGTTGACAGCCTGTTTATCGTGTTAAATATATTACCACAGAGCTGGACATCAAGATTATATCTCCAAGCAGGTCAATGGCTACTATTTGTCTCCCGAAAACATGTGGATTTCAGACAAATTGCGAAACTTTCAGAGACGTCAAGAGCAGAACAAGTATAAATAAAGTATCCGAGAAGCACGACTATCTTTAATTGTTGTGAAACTGCAAAACAATCGGTGTAATCTAGCGCCATCGTGACTTAACTTGGCCTAGACCCCCGAGAGAGAAAAATAACCTGTTGGATCTTGCATTCCAGAAGATCACCACCACCAGCACCTGCTATGTTTGTAAACGAAATTAACGCGCTAAAGTGAAAATCCCCATCTATATGTCTCTAAGCTCCCCCGATATATAGAACCCGTTCTGGCGGCGTCTGGTTGTGGCTTATGCAAATATATTTGCAGCCAAGGAGCGATGTACATACAGGTTTCAAATCTTCGCAGTTACAGCCGCAAGTTGATAACGCTCTCTGCGAGATCGTTCGATTAATCAAAATCGCGTCGCAGAGAAACGCAACATAAACGGAATTAATCAAAAGTCGAATAAACAGAAAACAGCAGAAAACGGGAAACAATAAAGACTTGTGGCGCTGACTGGGCATAATTATACAGAGAAACCGCCGAAATTTTTGCCCATCCCAAGGTTTCTGTCGAAAATAAAACCTTTAACAACAAAAAAATTAAGAAAAAAATAAATAACAAGCCGCAAATCCCGACATCAAGCTCGGTTTTGCCATTGAGGAGAATTTTGGGGAATTTCTTGGGGAAATCCTGGCAGCAAAGTGATCTTTAAGTACCCTGAAAAAAAGGCTCATAAGAGAACCCACAATAATTGTATTTACAAGGTGAAGATCATAATAATGTGAAGTTACGCAGAAATACCTAAAATAAATATGATATATAGGGGTACTTCGATATAATGACAAACTCAAACTCATAGACCGATGAAAGTGCATAGTTTACAACTAATGCAAAGTAAAATTATAATAAATGGAAAAAGCTACAACGAACTGTTCAATACGTGATGGAATTTAAGCTGAGCTCTTTCAGCCCTCCAGTATTTGCATGGATTGCATTGGTGTTAACGTTAACGTTAACGTAAAATACAGTGGCAGTGGCGCATGTGTGTTGCCTTTTACAGCTTTGTTGGGCGCGTGTTGCCGCCCACTTTGT